>OZ005743.1:35552834-35639834 GCA_963930735.1 Dioctria linearis | reverse complement strand
GTCCAACTTTGCAAGAAAAACGAATAATATTTCATTAAAAAAAATCAAAAAATTTCCATAAAATAAAGTCAATTACAGTGGACGTAGCATATTAACCGGTTTAATACATTACAGTACACTGCACTGGTGATTACAAATTGAGTTTTATTAAATAATCTTTACAAGTAGGAAACTTTTGACTTTTAAGAATAAATAACTAAGTGCCGCATGACTTGAATCATTGCAAAATTTCAAAATAGAACTTAATAAACGTGTCAAAGTTTCACAACTTTGTTGTTTTGTTAGAATTACAATAATCGGTTTTCAAAAGCTGTCCATTTGTTTTAACCATTTAAAAACTTTTTAAAGAACATTAAATTCGCAATCGTTATTTAGTGAACTGCACGAAATCAGAAGAACACATCTACAGAGGTACTCACATTTCTTAAGTAACCAGCCCTTTTAAAACCTGCTCTTTATCCAAAATAGAATTTAAAACGACACCTGTAATAACTCCTTAATGGCAACGTAATAAATAAATAAAAATTGGAAGCGCAGCCACATGCAAAACCTAATACAGTTTTGTAAAAAGAAAATCAAATACCTCTGAATTAAAGAAATTCCTCTATAATGGACCACAGTTCTTAAAAATCACCACTTTTAAAAATTGATCTTATCCCAAACAAATTTTTATCTCGACTTTATAACTCTTTCACACCAAAGAACCGAATGAAATTTAGAAGCGCAAAACAATGCCACACGCTAAAACCTCGAAAGGAGATATTTCCTATAGGCACGAAACAAAAATTCTCACTAAAAGATGATGCAACACGTGAAAGAAGTCGGTTCCAAATATTTATGCCTGTAATCTTGCGCTTGTATAATAATATTCATAGAATTTTTACACATATACGAGGTTGAATTTTACCACATAAATTGTAAAATCCCCACATAAATTGTAAAATCGCATTCACACAACACGATTTCTAACTCTTCCATGGCAATGAAATAAATAAATAAAAATTGGAAGCGCAGCCACATGCAAAACCTAATACAGTTTTGTAAAAAGAAAATCAAATACCTCTGAATTAAAGAAATTCCTCTATAATGGACCACAGTTCTTAAAAATCACCACTTTTAAAAATTGATCTTATCCCAAACAAATTTTTATCTCGACTTTATAACTCTTTCACGCCAAAGAACCGAATGAAATTTAGAAGCTCAATACAATGCCACACGCTAAAACCTCGAAAGGAGATATTTCCTATAGGCACGAAACAAAAATTCTCACTAAAAGATGATGCAACACGTGAAAGAAGTCGGTTCCAAATATTTATGCCTGTAATCTTGCGCTTGTATAGTAATATTCATAGATATTTTACACATATACCAGGACGAATTTTACCACATAAATTGTAAAATCCCCATATCAATTGTAGAATCACATTCATTTGTCTAAAACTTTGCTTAGTGGCTGTAAAATTCCAATAGATGTTGTAATATTACGCACTAAGATACATAATTTTATATATTTTTATATCTTTTTAATCTATCATTTAAATCTATTCCGAGGAATCTGATGACAAAGTTCAGGTTTGCAGGAAGTATTCAGTATAAATCAAAAGAATAAACTCACAATAAATCCGTTCGGTGAATATTGGTGTAATTTGATGGTCCATTTTTAATTTTTTCAGTAAAACCTGAATAAAGGCGTAAAGGTTCAATACCCGAACAAAGCGAAGAAAATATTTCTCGGGGATTTAAAAGATTCTTCCCAGCTACGGCCCAGGTAACTCATTAGTCTCTTTGTAGTTTTATCTGAAAATTTAAATTCCTTGCAGAATTATTCTTTATTCTTATAGGGTGCTGAGGGACATGACGACACTCATGCAGAGGACGAAACACATACAAAGAGGTCGACACATATAAAGATAAGTGACCCTTGTTATTATAATTGTATTCTCGCTAATTATATTTTTATTTATTGTTCTTGAATATTACTTCTTTTCCAGCAGAGAATGGATTCGCTACGTAACATGATGAATTACTCTATAGAACGCCAATTGCAAGAATCAAAACGAGCTTCATTCTCCTATCAAATTTCAATGCTGCTGCCAGCTATCAACATTCGTCATTAAGACTCTTATCATAATTTAAATTAGAATTTATTAAATAAAACACTTTCTAAACGCACTTATTTCGAAATTCAGATTACTTCTTTTCAGTTCAATTTCGATATAAAACTCCTAAATTAAATAGAAAGATGTAAACGTATACCAATTGCTTGCGCAGAGGGCGTCTCCATTCATATTCCTTATTTAAATTTCACCTTATGGCAAACATACTGCATACGTTTTTAGCCTGCAGCCTAAACGGAACATAATTTGCGTAATTCTTCATGCAAATTTATAGTTCCATCCATCCAGAATGTGTACGAACGTAAACAGAAAACTTGTTGCTAGTATAACATGGAGTAACGTTTAAGTATTAATTGGGCTGGGTATAGAGGGTCGTCCAGGAACTTATTTAACAAGCACATGCAATTTATGTATTTTTGATGAGTATATTTTGGTGAATGTTATACAATATATGCATTGCCCAAATATTAGATTTAGTAATAGGAGAAAACAATAATTTAGCTGCACAAGTCGAAGGAATATCATATAAATAAGGCAATAGTTTTAAATGTTAGTTTTATTTTCTATGATACTCAGGAACATGGGCAGATCCAGAGTGCTTGTGGGGGAGGGGCGCAACTCTGGTTTAAAAACTTCATTACTTTGGAGTAAATCATAGGTTCAAAAACCCTGGAACGAATCGAAGTGATTGTTATTTCGAGGGATCGCTACCATCTCCTTTCTTGGGAATAGGCTGAACGTCAGCTAGTTTCCAAGCAACTGGAAATTTTCTTATCCAATAAGACAAGTAGAAGAGTTTGCACAGGGGCTTAGGTAAGGATAAGGCATAGCTATTATTTAACAGGATTGAGACTATCAGAACCTGCTTTGGAGACATTGATCTCTTTAAGAACCATGAATATATCTCTTGTACGGATATGTATTGGCTCTTGTTCACATCCACACGGGAGATGCAAAAGAAATGTCTGTAAAGTGGGTGCAAGACGGGAATTTAAAGCTAATCTCGCAGTCAAAAAATCAGCTTCATCCAGGGAGTGAACAACCACTTCACCATTGTTAAGTAGTGACTGTATAGAGGAACTGGTGAAGTTGTTTTTAATGGTTTTGACCAGGGGACCAGAAACCTTTGCTATACCTTTGCGGTTTGCCAAGATTTTGTGTCTAACATTCTGGTTAGAAGGAAATTTTTCTCTCTGGATAATGGACTTGAAGGTGTTCTGTGCAGTCTTTTAGATTTGTATCAGTTCTGGCCATTGATACAACTCATAGGCGCGCAAAACATACTCTTTCGCTTTTATTACTTGGTTGCATTTATTCAAATTCATATTCAAATTTATTATTTACATAACTATTCTACAATTAAGACATAAATCTTTTTTATTTGTACAAGAAAATCAGGAACGATTTTGCTATTGTTGAATCTGCTGTAGGAATACGGAATGTATCCATGCATGCCTAGACTTTTGGAACCTTACTAAGTTCTAATGAAGCGAAATCGACCGCTCAATGAATTTCTATAAGTTACTAATCGAAACTGCCTCACTTTCTCAACTAGCAGATTAATTTTGTTTTTATTTAACGATTGTGATAAGTATTCTAGAAAAACTATTACACATTTAGCGAAATAATAAAAAAAGTTATTCCAAAGAAAATGTATTGCTTTAAGTGTAGTAACTAACTACGACAATACACAATGATTTGTTTGACGTTGTATAGTTTCACTGAAGCTCCCCAATTACGGGTTTGTAATTGTTTCATTAATTATTTTTTTTGCCACGCTGATGATATTTTAACAACCCGTCTTTACATCGAAGGCGCGTCAATAACGCTTTGGCAGCTGTTTTCAATTAAAACAAACCTTCTACTGCTTTTAGCCCAATAGATTCTGTGCAGCTTCAAAAACCTCAAGAAAAGCACCGCTCATATACATGAATCTTACGGGTATCAGTACTTCGCGTTTTCTCTATATGTTTCAACAGCCCCGACCTAAAGTGCAGCGATGGCCAAGTCGCTAGCCATAAGGGCTGCGTTCTTAAACGCATCAAATTGAACCCTTGCAGAAACTTTAATGTTTTTTACCAAAAGTGCAGTAGAATAGATTTTATTGCGCAGTGAATTATTTTGGTAGGAAAAATTAAGAAGATCTACTGCCTTTTTTTTATACACACGCCCCTGCGCTCCTTAACTGCTCAAAAGTAATATATCTACTCGATAGAGAACTTTTTGAGAAGACAAGAGCAGCTCATATGTAAGAGGTTTGTAGAATTTGAAATATTAAGATATCTGATTTCTTATAGATAACAGCAAATAAGGTTTGTCTTATCAGCAGGAGCCAATACTCATCAGCAAAGTTAGTTTCTGCCTGAAGTAGACGCCTGAACGTCTTTTCTTTGCGATTTCTAGATTGTTTATAAAAAAACAGAGTAAACTACCCGCATGTCTACTTTCTAAAGCAAATTCGAAAAGATCTATGATACGGCCTCAGACCTACTTCCACTAAAAACTATGAGCGCTTCACTACTTTGAAAATTTGTGTGTTCTTGAGCAATACTTTGTTAGAAAGTGGCTCACATTAGGATTAATCTATATAGTTTCAGTTTATATTGAAAGAAACGAAAATTCTCAAGTCATTAATGTTGGTGATTACATAATTTGTTAGTCAGCTTGGAGTATTTTTAGTATTGTCCATTTTACAGAAAGTGTGAAATTTTTGCTCACATGATTTTAATGGACAACACTAGAAATAGTTAAACTTAACATTACTAGGAATTTATTGTGCCTATAAAATACGCATACTTTATTACTACTTGAAGGTTTCATACCAGAAAACAAGAAGGAGTGACATAATAGTAATATAACTCACATTTATATTGCACTAAACAATACAATAAACCAGAAACATAAACATAGAGTATGCTAAACCGATACCAGAGACAGCTAGATAGAAATCTGTTGAATTTCTCTGGCATAGGCAGTAGTAAGTCCAAAATCAGCTGATGTCTCTGAAGTGACTAATTTTCTAGGAATTTTAATGGCTGATCAGGTGGTGAAAGATCAAAGTCATCTACTACCGCTGAGCGAATCCCTAGGAGAATCCAGCGTAAGTATGGCTACTTTTAGCTGTCCGTGAAGTGTTTCAATTGCATCGTTAGTTTGTGGATAATAATATTTTGCTGTTCTTATGCCAGAACTACTTGACGTATTTGTGAGTTCATCGAAAGTAAAAAAAGAATTGTGATCCTTGATCGGTCGTATTAGTTAACGCCATAACGAGATATCCAGAACTTGACTAGGGTCTCGCATATTATCCCTGCCTGGATATTTTTGATTGCAATGGCTTCGGACCAATGTAAAAAGCACTCTTTGATTGTTAGCAGATAAGTGTATCCATTGAATGGCGGTAATGGCCCCACTATATCCAAAAGGATATACTCAAGTCTTCCTATGGGTGTTTTGAACGAGATTTGTCGGTGGACCTTCGCTTTCTAGCAGGAGATACAAGTTTGTATCAGAAGTACTTTGAAATTATGAGTTTTCGTGTAGCCATGATTGCAAGTGGAGATAAATTTTGAGTTGAGTCGTAGAATTGCAGGGATGTACGGTCTGTTAGTTGCATTGGACCGTTCACAACATATTTCTATATTTTCCTTTGGAATTAAGATTTTTTGAAGTGTGAACAGTGAATTGAACCGTTCTTTTTCAAAATTAGAGATGAGTTTTCTCAACTCATCATCATTCTGTTGTTCTTGGAATAGTAATTGAAAATCTAATATATAATTGTGATCTATGTATTTGCGTAGATTCGTGATAGCGTATCGAAGGCTAAATACTACTTTTATGTACCGAACGTCAGTTGCAAATTCCGAAATGTAAATAAGTTAATTCTTAATTATTGTGCTAGTAATACTAAGATTGCACAAAAGCAAATTACTATTGCTATCGAATTATAGCTCGATTAAGTAAGCCAAATTAAGGAAAAGTTTTTTTTTTTATAAGCCAAGCGCAGGGGATACCCTATAAAGCAAAGCATAGCTTGGCTACTACTAATTTAGTTCAACAAAAGGAAGTTAAATGAAGTAAAGAAAAAATGGATGGATGGGTTAAATATGAATATGATTTGTCACATATCAAATACAAACTATCGGGAGCAAAAAAAATTTTAAAACAGCTCATTAAAGGACAATAAAATTATTCGGATAATTAGGTAAAAACAAAGAAACACATTGTACAATAAAAAAAATGTGAAATAAATGGATAAATATAACAATCAATAGAACAGAAAGAAAAATATTGCATTCAAACTAATTGACGAAAAAGTAAAACTATATACAGCCATTCCACACGAAAACGATCAAAAAGGGGTTGATTTGTACCCGATCATTTCCGATTTGGATGAAACTTTCAGAATACCAAAATAGCTCCCCCATATTTCCATACAGGAAAATAGTCAGTCATCTAATAATTTTAAGCTTAACTGCTTCCCTTCCAAAGGCTACACCTACGGTATACCTTACTTAAAAAAATCAGAAAATAGTTTTGATTAAAAAGTAATCTTACCATTTTACGCTCAATTACTCTCAACGTAGTAATCATCTGCAGGCAGATTATTGGGAAGATAAGAAAGCTAGAGGTTATCAGAAGACCATTTTATTATAGTCGTATCAATAATAGTTTAGCACAGAGGGACTATTCAAATCAAACTGTTGTCAGTTTTGCATAAGATAACTGCAAATATTTTAGAATTTTAGGACTAAGCTTGGTATAATGTATAACTGAGAGAGTCGGTTTTATGGCTTGGAAAGTATTTCTCTAGGGTTTTGGGAGTATGTAGCGTGCATAGCACACACATACACACACTTAACTAAATTTAAGAACTTTATATGCTTTTATTTGTGAACCATATGTAATCCTACTCGTTTCCACGCCACCAAAGGGGTATCCCCAATAGGCCTATCCTACGTTGATATAACAATACTTATTTTACAATAATATGTGTAGCGAAAAATTTCAAACATAATTTGTTTGGCGAAATACATAGGTCGAAAAAAACCCAATATTTACATCAGTTTTCCAACCTCAAACAAATATTTTAAAAAAGTGAAAAAAAAATCTAAATAATTTTCGCTCGGCTTATATTCTAAATAAATATCTTTCGTCTCTTTTTAACTAAACCTTAAACGAAAAATATTACCAAATATTCTCCATTTTCTCTCATTGTGTTTCTAATCCACTCCACCAACAAAGTTGCACACTCAGCTAGCAGCAGATGGGCTGCGCCACTGCCTTCTTTATGTTCCAGGCCGTGACATCGAATTCTTTGAATGGATTAGAGTGGTACGATTTCGTACTTCTCTTAGCATTTCTTCTTATGGAAAAATGCATTACTTTCAACTTCAACCTTCTGCACAATGTAAATAAGTCTCCGTATTAAAAGTTTTATACCGAATTTTGTTATTTAGTTCCTTGTGCTTTTACCAGCATAAAAATCTAAGTACTTTCTTTAAGAAATTTGTTTATATTCTTTCACCCAAACATAGCTCTACAAATAAAAATGAAAAATGTGTTGAATTCTGCTGGCTTCATACCACAAAACACACTAGAAAGCAATTAGAGCTTTGTGATTGCCTAATGAGTTATATGAAAAAAATAAGTCATTCAATGTTTAACACACAGTAACTTCTTAAGTATAAATAAAGACAAAAAGACAATGTTAACAATTTTTTTATATTATCCCGTAATGATTATATCAGCTTAAAAATATTTCCACCATTCCATATCAAATACTTCAGTTTTTTCATTTCAAACATGACTCAAAGTATTTTTATACCCTAGATGAAATCTATAGGGGTATACTAAGTTTGTCATTCGTTTGTAACACCTCGAAATAATGATGGTAGAGCACAATGAATTGGACACCCACGCATAATATTAAAAGTTATTTTGATTTTTGCATGTCCGTCCGTCCGTCTGTCTGTCTGTCTGTGCGCACGATAACTCGAGAACGCGTTCACCTAGAAAGCTCAAATTTTGTACACCGACATTAAAAAAAAAGTAAAATTAAGTTCGAAAATGATACGAATCGGGCAACTCCTTCGTGGGGTTGCCATACAAAAATTTCGTTTTCCACGATATATTTGGGTAGTGTCCAACAGTGAGAACACGTCGACATAGATAGCTGAAATTTATTACACTGTGTTTTCATATTAATAGCAAATCACATTTCAAAAATGGGCTAAATCGGGAAACCCCTTCTTGGTGTTGCCATATAATAATTTTGGTTTTTTACATATACTTTGAAAACGATCAGTCCTAGACATTTTTATTGTACGAAAAACTTCTTCAGAATAAGAAATCCTATAAAATTGGTTATAATCATTTTTTCTGTCCGACGAGCCGTTCTAGAAATATATGCGTGAAACCAATGCAAAAAATCAAAATTCCTCAAATGGGTGACCATACGAAATTTAATACGTGCATTCTTCTAGGGTATCATAAGAATTGGTCTTAGACCAATTCTAGCTTTGTCACTTGTTTTAATTAATGAATCGGCAGAGGTACACATTCGCCTCATGTTTTCACAAGCTGCGCTTGCACACTGCGCTTGCACACTGCGCTGTGAATCGAACGGACGGCAACGGTTTTCTGTGTTTAACTCTTCATAACTTTTAAATTATAATGCAAAGGTAATTCAAATATTAGCCTATTTTATAGGCAAATTTGTTGCCTTTATGGTAGCATAATTTATACTTTAGGTTTTTATACATTTTCAAAAGAAAATCAGTTTCAAACAAAAGTAGATCTAATTTAAGAACTATTTGCTCCCACTTTGAATTGAGATTTCATTTCTCTGTGAGAAAATACACAGAAAAATGAAAGATGGTATGAAGGCAACAGAATTCAACGCATTTTCTGATTTTTATGTGTAGTGTTATGTTTGAGTAATAAAATATAAATAATTTTCTTAAAGAAAGTACTTAGATTTTTATGCTGGTAAATGCACAAGGAATTAAATAACACAATTTCTGAATAAAATTGTTAGTACATTGTGCAGAAGGTTGAAGTTGAAAGTAATGCATTTTTCCATAAGAACAAATGCTAAGAGAAGTACGAAATCGTACCACTTTAATACTTTTGCAAGTACCAAAATCGTTTTGTGTCACGGTGTTTTACCACAGCTGTTGTGTCAATTCCAATAATTGACAACTACGAAAGAACTGCGTTCGCAAAGTACAAATTAAATGAAATCTGTCAATTTCTATATAACGAGAATCCACGTATGTTGAAAGAACATAACCTGGTGAATTGTAGCGGTTAAATAAAAAGAGGAGATTTGTCACTCAATTGCCACTCAATTATTTATTTCAAGAAAATACTAATTTAATAAACAAATATTAATCTTATGCGAAAATTAATTACTTTGAATAAATTCTCTCAATGTGCAAAATTTACTTCCACTAACTTACACGTATACCTTTATAAACTTCACTTTCAGTTCAATAATTCACAGTGTTTTTATATGTATTTAATAACTAAAAGAAACTTAAATGTGCAAAAAGAAATATATCTTACTCGAATTTATCTTTTCCTTTCAATAATGAGAAATTAGAAAATAATGCTACGTTAAAATTTCATATATACAAGGCAAAGAAAAATTTCCCTTCTGTGTATCTTGGCTGAAAGTAAATAATAATTAGAACGCGAGGTAGATGTAGTTTCCAATTATTATGTTGTGTAAAACTGACCTAATGGCATATTTTTTACACGATAAATAATTGTTTGATATTTCGATTTACTTGAGTTAAATAGTTAAATGGCTGAAAGGAAAAAATTAATTAAAAGAAATTCAATCGTTCTTGTTAATTTCATACATGTGTGTATGACCAACACCTGCCATGCAAACACAATGAAATTTAACCAAAATTGAAGAAAATGAATAATTCGCAAAGTTATCTTTAATTCAATTTAAATTTGTTGCTACTAAAATTCCACCAATAAATTGACTTGAAAATTCGTTGCTGTTTGCGAATTGCATTGAAAAAAATTGATTTTCTGCTGTTGTAAAATACTCTAAGTTTTGCTTACATTCCGTTTCCTATATTGCTGATGATGACTCTATTAAATTGCAAATATGTGGGAGGAATGCTATTGCATGTGCTCGCACCTTGACAACTTTGAAAAATAGAATGAACCCCCTTTTTATAGAGAATTTTGTTCCGATTTCGTATCCATAAAAATGAATTTTGCAATTTTCAGGCTTAATTTGACTACAATATGTGAATTTGTTGTAGTCATTTGATGTCAAATTACAAATTGCAGTTTTTGATATCTTTCGTATAGAAATTAGTTTTAATTTCGAGGAATTATGATAAGTTCTCCTAAATCTTGCCATAACTTATCGTTTCGCCATCTTTGATGTCAATTTACAAAATTCCTCTCATAATTCATTCTGTTCATCTTCATCCTTGTCCCTTTCTTACCTTTCTGTCTCTCTCGAACTCATTGGTGTAAAGGGAATTTCGAAAATTCACGATTATTCCGTAAACCGTGGAAAATATCGCGGCGTGAACGCGTCCATCGGATGCTGCGTCTCTTTGTACCCCGGGGTGACATGTCAAACCTCACAACAGTATGGAGTTTAACATGTTTGTTTATACGCGAAATGTCGGCCGCGCGAGTTAAATAGTTGAGTTTTATATATAATAAAAAAAAACAACAACTTCGAGTTTAAAATAAATTTATTGTAACTATCTCGACCGATATAAAAGACTGAAAATCTAAAGGGTACTTATTGTACTCTATCTTTATAATTTTGCCTTAAAAATGCTTATTATACAAAACGTGCCGTCTGCGGCACGGGAAACTAGTTGTCTTCTTACTGGAATGCCTGGGAACAATTTTATTATGTATGCACTGAATTGCAAGTTGGGGAATTTGCTATGAAGATTATGTAGATTCGGCTATGCTCGTAACTCCTCCCCGAAAGAATGGAGCGGCGACCAGAGAAACTGAATCATTGAAGTTTAAGGAGCGAATGATGCTGCCTTTGGGTTTTCATCCAGATGTTAAGTAGTGTTTGGCTCATATGTTGTAGTAGTAGTAGTAGTAGTGCAGTAGTAATGCAGAGAAAAGCTATAAGTCCATATGATATATTGTTCTTGTATGTTGATTTTGTTTCCAGGAGTTCTATGGCTTGTCTGTTTTCGAAATAGTAAGCTTCCAGTTTTTCAGATTTAAACCGTTAGTAGTTGCGGATGCGTTGATCTCGTTAAACATAGGTGAGTATATGAGGATATCTTCCCAATAGGTGTTGGCTGGTTTACTGTCATACGTAATATCATTAATTGTAATACTGCAATTTTTGAAATGAATAAGGGCTGTTCCATTGATTTGTTTCTGAGAAATTTCACATGTTGATTGAGAGTTGTAGTCGGAATATTAATGAGGAGTATGAAATCCGGTTCCGGTTGATATATTGAAGTAATCTTGGGTCCTTGTTGTAGGTTACAATTGGCTGGTTCATTTTTAATAATATTGGATATGCATGTAACTTCATTAACCTTTGGTGTGCTGGTAGTTCCCTTACAATAGTATCTTCCTTCTATAAACGGGCATGCTTCGTCGAAGTATTGAATATCAAGCTCATTTAGGGCAATATAGGATTTTGCTATAATTGTAAATGTCGTATTAATTGGAAGTGGTATTAAATGGAAAAAGGAATAAGTCTCATTAGAGATTATGGGAATTTGAATATTAAAAATTACATTTGAGTTATTATAGTATGCCTGTAGGCCAAGGAATTCGTAAATTTATTCATCTGATTGACTTTGGAAAAAATTATAGATTTCTTTTATTTCAGCCGGATTTAGAATTAATTTTGATATAATATTAAGTCTTGCGAGTGTGATTGCTTCAGCTATATTAGTCAAATGGTTGTTTAGCAAATCTATATTAAAATTTATTCTATTTATATATTGGATGAATTTACGAAATTCTTCTTCTGTTCCTATTTTATTATTAAAATGATTTAAAAATTTTCTATAGTTTCTTGCTGCTTATTTATGTGGAGAGTTAAATTTGTTAAACCTTTCCATCATTCGGTTATTTATTTGGGTTTGTTTATTAATTTCATTCCCAATAAGCTGTTGATTAATTTTGATAACTTCTATTTCCTTGTTTATTTGTTGGGCATCTTCAGCGTCCATATTTCCCGTAATTGATTTTATGAAAGTTCCTAATCCATTAACTATTCCTCTGTTAGATCTATACCTAGGTAGAACTGTATGTAATTTCTGTTCTAGTTCGTTAAATTTCAGTTTAGTTATATGTATGTGTCTTCAAACTCGTTTCTATAGTCTATGATATTTAAAGAATTACTAATCTTCTCTATATTTTCCTCATAATTTTCTAGTTGAATTATATGTATTAGATTCTTGTGTCCTTTAATAATTCTAGCCTGTCCAGTTTCATCGGTAGAAGTCCGTTGTTGTGGCTGAGGTCGTGTGTCTCTAGTTTCTGTCCGTGTGTGTTCATCGTTGCTAACATGTAAAAAGCGTTTTCTTTTGATTCTAGATTCATGTAATTTTTTATTGCCCTTCGTAAAGATTACAATTTTCTTGTTATTTCTAATTTTAAGTTTCATAAACCTAGGGGTCAACTTATTTCTTCTACTTTCTTTCCTAAAAATATCATCATTTTCCTTATATTCACTTGGGGGCTCTCTATTCTTATTTAATTTATCAATATTTTTACTCATGTTTTCTTGTAGTATATTTTTAATAGAAGGGAATGGATTTGATTGGAATTCATTGAGTTTTTGTAAGTATTCATATTCGCTATTGAAGGTCACTTTATTTGTACATTTATTAGTTTTTCCATAAAATAACTCATAAGGTGTATATTTGGTGGATGAATGTATCGCATTATTGTACGTGGTAAGCGTTTCATTCATGATATCCTTGTGGTTCTTATCTTTACATTTTTTGTAAATGATTCTGTAAATTTCAGTTAATATGGAATGTAAACGTTCGACTGGAGAATTACTGCTAGTCTGTTGAAAGGATGTAATATGAAGTTGAATGCTATATTGCTCACAGAAATCTTTAAATATGATTGCGGTGAATTCTGCGCCCTGATCTGATACTAATTTCTTTGGGATACCATGGACGCTAAAGAAATGTCTAAGGGATTTGATTATATTGAGACTATTGCAAGCAGTTAATGTATATGCAGCTGCGAACTTAGAAAATTTATCAATGATTGTTAAGATCGGTTTACCATTAATTGTATAAATATCTGTATGAAGGATATCTAAGGGTTTCGATGGAATTTCAGGCTTTTCGTACTGTATCTTAGGGGGTCTTCTATCGTACTTTAGGGTTGACACGTATCGCAATTGTTGATGATTTGTGTTATTTTCCTTTTCATAAATGGGAAAAAATACTCTCTTTTTAGGTTTTTAGGTGTAGTAATGTTTCATTGATTCCTGGATGATTATTATTGGTATGATATTCATTGATTAATTTGTCTTGTTCATCATTGTCAGTTATGTCCTTTAGTATTTCCGTGCAACGGATTAACTTGAAGGTTTTGCATCTTGCAAAAATCTTTGAATATACAGTTTGAACAATTTGAAATATATTATCATCGGTAAGAATGGCTGTTGTTTTATTTGGAGGCAAATATTCTTTAAAAAGTTTGTTATAGCTTCTTCGGAAAAATCTGGGCTTCGGATAGTTCGTCTTTGCTTATTTTTAAATACGACTTGTGTTGAAACTGGTGGGGTTCTGTCCGATATTTCCAAAATAAGTTGTATGTTAAATTCGTTTAACGGACGTTCTGAAATTGCTATATGGTCATCTAAGTTTTCACTAGCGGAATGGATAGTTGAATTATCTGAATTTTGCCTCACATTGCTCATACTATCGTGAGTTGTTTCATTTGTATTGATTTCTGTCTTATGAGGGTTTCCTTTGTCTGTTATTTTGATGCGACTTAAGGCGTCAGCTTTGGAGTTCATAGTACGTTTCTTGTATACTATCTCGTAATCGAACTATTCGAGTTTTAGTCACAATCTGACTAATTTCGAATTTGGATCTTTTAGACTCATTAACCACAACAGAGGCTTACGGTCGGTGACTATCTTGAATTTTTGGCCAAAAAGATATGGGCGGAAGTATTTTGTTGCCCAAACTATCGCCAGAAGTTCCTTCTCGATAGTCGAATAATTTATTTCCGAGTCTGTTAGAGTTCTACTTGCGTAACATATTGGCTTATCACTACCAATCACACCTTGGGATTAGACCGCTCCGATGGCAAAATTACTCGCGTCTGTGGTTAAGATAAATGGCTTTGAAAAATCTGGGTACTGCAATATAGGATAGTTTATAAGTATATCCTTACATGCGTTGAAAGCTTTTTGATATTTTTCATTTAGCTCAATGGTTCTGGCTTTTTTAAAGCATTCGGTTAAGGGTTTTGTCAGTTTTGCAAAGTCCTTAATGAACTTGCGGTAATAGCGTAACAATCCCAGAAAGGACTTAATTTCCCTCTGTGTTTTCGGTATGGGAAACTCACGAACTGCTTTTACTTTATCAGGATTTGGTTTGATACCACGATTTGTATCGACATGGCCCAAAAATGCAGTTTCTTTGTGAAGAAAATCTGATTTGTCCAGTTGGACTTTGAAGTTACCTTCACGCAATTTGATGAAAACTTTTCTAAGGTTTTCAGCGTGTTCTTGTAGAGAAGTAGAAAAGACAATTATATAATCTAAATAAACTAAGCAGATTTTTCCCTGGATATCCTGGAGTACGTTGTCCATAACGCGTTGGAAAGTAGAGGGGGCATTTTTCAACCCGAAGGGCATTATGACATATTCGTAGTGTCCGCCTTCAACTGTAAAAGCTGTCTTTTCGGTATCTTCAGGGTGCATTTCAATTTGATGGAAACCGCTTGCTAAATCAAGCGTTGAGAAATACATACATTTACCGAGTTTGTCTAGGATTTCGTTGATATTGGGTAAAGGGTATCTCTCAGAGATTGTTTTCTCATTTAGATTGCGGTAGTCAATTACAAGGCGCCATTTCTGTTTTCCGTGGCGTCCCTTTTTTTAGGGACTATCCATATAGGAGAGCTCCACGGAGAATAGCTTGGCCTTAAGATGCCATGTTGTAGCATGTCTTTCATTTGAGACTGAACTTCATTTTTGTCCACGAATGGATACCTGTACGATTTTGTATAAATCGGTACGTCATCGGTGGTTCTTATCCGATGCTTTATTTTGTTCGAAAACGAAAGGTCTTGGCTTTCTTTGAAAAATATGTCATCATATTCTTTACATATTTTGAAAATTAATTTCCTTTCTTCTTGGTTGAGGTGAGAAACACGAAGGAGGCGTGTAATGTCTGGTCGTCTAATAGAATCAAACTTATTTGTATCAGAATATTGGACATTGAAATTATTTACTTCACAATATTCTTTATTATTGTATTGGTGGACCTTGAGGGGGTTGTTCTAAGAAAAGACTTTCCTCAGATTCGGAATTGTTTATTACTTCTACTGTACCGTACCCATTTCTTGCGTTGTAAATACCTTCTGGTAATAATAGATTTGGTTTCAGCTTTGTTGCTGGTATAAGAATGTCTCCATGTTGTACATCTACCGGGAGTTTAACAATCTGTTTTGAGTTCGGAGGAATCGAATATTGGCTTGACATGAAATTAGGCTTAAATTGAAGAGGCATTACTAAATTTTTCGTAATAAGGGTTTTGTTCTGTAAATCGAATTTGGCACCTAATGATGTTAGCGCATGAAGACCTATTAGTCCGTCGAAATAGCCATGAAATTTAAACACTAGAAATCTGGTTTCTCCAGGATGATTAAATTCAATAAAATTGCGCAATATTATTTCTTTATTGATTTCGTGTGTATTCAAAATGGTTGTTATGAAGGTAGGTGGAATAATAGTCAGGTCATCGCGGTGAACAAATTCAGGGTTTGTAAAGGATGAAGATGCTCCGGCATCGATTAGAAATTTTAAAGGGTCTGCCAAAAGGTGAAGAAATATTTACGTAAGGAAGAACGAAACCGTGCTTGTTTACATATAAGTAGCCGATTTGTTCTGTGAGGCTTCTACATGAAAATTTCAAATGACTGATCAGCAACATAATTATCGTAACATTGATCTAATTGGGGTTCGTAATTTGAGGGTTCTATTTGAAAATCATGAAATCTGTTAACATTTTCGTAATAATTATTATTATTTGTACTACGAGGGCTCTGTTCGGAGATATTGTGCAGCTCTTTACTGACGAAATTGGCTTGTCCTGCTGGCCTAAAAAAAATATTTAAGTGTGGTCTGAATTGTTGGGGAGTCCTGTGTGTTTGTCTGGTTGGAGCTCGTCTCGTATTTCCTGAACTAGTGTCCATATGTTCTACTGTAGGTAAATTTGGTTGTCGGGGTGGAAAAGATTGTTGATGTCGTAAAAAGGGTGTAGTTTGTTGATTAACCTTTGAAAACAATCTTGGTGTCTGGGGTTGAAAGGGTTGCTGATGTGAGTAGAAAGGTTTGGTCTGTTGGTTAAATTGAGTATTTATTGGTCTGTTGAATGTAGGGTACTGTGTGTTGTAATAGGGTCTTGCTGATTGTTAAGGAATAAAGGTTGGTCTTGTTGTTCGATGATTTGTCGTTGGTCTGTTTATAATTTGGTTATTTGATTTCATGTAGAATATATTCTGCTCTTTGAGGCAATATGAAAAAGCTTCGATTAAATTACTAGCCTTCATTTCCCTTATTGTACAGCCTAAAGGTGTTCTTTCAATCCTGTAAGGAAAACATTCAGACACATTTCGGAGTAAAGATCTCTTTTAGCTCTGATAACGTTTGCATCACTTTCATGAATTTGAAGATGGTTATTAACAGTGGATAAAATTTCAATAATTTCCCTATAGTACTGTTTGACTGCTTTATTACCTTCTTGTAAGTTATGGAGATCTTTAATGAGAGATGTTTCATTACGCTTATCAGAGTAATGAAGAATTAAATTATTCTTGATATCGGCCCATACGAGAGGTGTGCTGTACATGTTCAGCACTTCATTAGCTGGTCATTCTATTTTGTTTCTGATAGCACGTAATAGAATTGCAGCATATGTAGTACCATCGATACATGCAACTAAGGACAACATTTCTCCTGCATTTTTGATAAAATCGTACAAAAGTCTAGGATTGCCATTAAATTTCGGAAGATCTTTAATTGCATCCGGAACTTTTAAACTATTAAAGACATTAGTTATCATTTGGGCTGTTTGAGCAGCTTGAGTTATCTGAGCAGCTTGAACTATTTGAGCCGCTTGAGCTATTTGGGCAGCTTGAGCTAATTGTGCATTATTCTCTGCCATTTCTATATCCCTAAGATTTAATTGGGTCAAATAATATAGAAAGATTTAATAAATTTTCGTGGAATAAATCACTTTGACTTTCAGAAGAATTTCTTGCACAAGTTATAGGTAATTTATCACAAAGTTTTTCTTTTTTTAGTTTACACTTTTCATTTTTATTCTTTAAATTAAAAATACTCTTCTTTTATTTTTTTATTTTTTTTAAATACGAAACCGTAATATATGCATTTGTTTAATGATGAATTGATTAATTTATTAATTATCTTATATACTATAAATATATATATATATATGGAGTAAATTAAAACTTTTATTTTATTTAATATATTTAAAAGCTAGAAAAAAATGCTTAATTATTTATACTACTTTTAAGGAAAGGAAAAAGGAATTGAGCCTGACTTACAGCGCAAATATCAAAATTGTTTCATTATTCCTATTCGATCATCCGTCGTACTTTAAAATAAATTTATTGTAACTATCTCGACCGAATATAAAAGACTCATAATCTAAAGGGTACTTATTGTACCCTATCTTTATAATTTTGCCTTAAAAATGCTTATTATACAAAACGTGTCGTCTGCGGCATGGGAAACTAGGCGTCTTCTTACTGGAATGCCTAGGAATAATTTTATTATGTATGCAGTGAATTGCAAGGTGAGGAATTTGGCTATGAAGATTATGTAGATTCGGCTATGCTCGTAACTCACGCGAGTTTAGTTTTTGTTAAATTATGTGGTTAATTCAGTGTTTTGTGTAATTTGTAGGTGTTCACCGCAGGATTTATGGATTATTGCACAGGTTTGTACATAAATTTATTTGTTTTATATGATAATTGTGCATAAATTTCTGTCTTGTGCAAATGATATATATACCTGACAAGGTGAATCTATTTCATGAAATTTCACCTCAGATATATATGCATTTCTTGTAAAAGGTAGTTATGTTATGTACTCGTGCCTTTTACTTTATCATTTGTATGATTTTATGTTATAGAACATAAAGTTTATTGATTTTGCAAAGTGCCTATATGGTACTATGTAAACACAATTGTTGGTGTTGTTATTGTTTATTTACGTTTATTTCTTTATTTACTTCATTTTTTTTATTTCAGGTCGTCTTGGGACCATAAGTATATGTGAATCTCCAGATGCTGGTAAGATTTTTTTTTTAAAATTTAATTTAATCTAATTTTTCTTTTATTTTTAGGTTGGTCGAACATTCTCCCCCTGTTGAACATTCATGTTCAACCGTTTCATGATTTCACGTATACCTCGTTTGTGGTACTTGAAAAATCGCAGCTTGCCATTAGCACGAACTCGCAGGCGTACCTGATAATGAACTGGTAAGTTAATCGTCTTTTCTTTATTTCGACGTTGTTGTATATCATACATCTTAATTCTTTTATGGTATCCATAGACAGGAAGATGTCCACCTTTTCTCGAGTTGTAAACCGCTGGGACGAGCTCTCGATTCTCATCTCCGCTTCTTTAATTATGGTAGTGACCAGAAGTCTTTGTAGATCGTTGACTTGGGCACCATTAATTATTGAAGGGTCCTGTATGACTGGCTTCGTCTGTGGAGTATCTCCTTTACAGCCTTGTAGGGTTTTGCTGTCCTGGACCAGTCCTGCTCGCCAGTCGTTGATGACGTATCTGGTTTCTCTAGATTCTGCGTATTTGTTGTGGATGAAGCAGCTGTTCCTTGAACATCTGGTTCCGATTCTGCAGTAGCTTCCACGATGTCGGCACATAAACTGTTAAATTCGCTTAAGTCGTATGCAGTAGCGTTGAGGGACTTCCCGGCAATGAAAAAATGAAGTTAAGGTCATCATAAATATCCAAAATATCTTGGTCGACTCTAAATTCGGACATCTGTAAACAAAAACTACTAAGTAAATGTTTTTTTTGTTTTAAGCGGACAAATGCGTTAGTTTTACACATATTTGTTACGTAGTTTGATGGTAACCTACACATTTTATTGATAGGTCTGACGAATGTATTTGTCTGTGTCGTGATTCGAGCTACACGAACTAGTCCATCGAGTCCTGGGTGGACTTCTTCAATGGCCAAGTTGTTGGGGCAGCATAATCGACTTTCAATAACACCACATCTCCTTTACAGATGTCAGGTTCTGGTTGAAGCCATTTTGGTTCATTCTGAAGTTGGTTTAAGTAATCTTTAGACCAATGGTTCCAGAACTTCTGTACCATGTGTTGTACATTTTTCCATCGACTGGAGTGTGTTACGTTGTCCATATTAAGATCTGGCTCTGGAATGGCGTTTAGTGATTATCCTATTAAAAAGTGTCCATGAGTCAGAACAAATTGATCACTTGGATCATTGTTAACTCGGCATAAGGGCCTTGAATTTAAGCAGGCTTCTATCTGGGTTAATAGTGTTGCATATTCCTCAAACGTGAGGTTTGAGTTACCAATAGATCTTCGCAGATGGTATTTCATAGATTTGACATCTGATTCCCACAATCCTCCAAAATGAGGGGCTGCTGGTGGATTCATGTGCCATGAAATGGATTTGTCTGCCAAATATTAAGCAGCATTTGGCCATGCCTGCTTGATTGCTTGTTGTAATTCCTTTTCTAATATTGATTTGCCGCCAACAAAGTTGGTGCCACAATCTGAATAGATTTCTGTGTACCAACCTCTTCTTGATGTCTTTGTTTGCACTTACAAACCTTTTTAAAGCTGCAACGAACGCATCTGCTGTCATACTAGATACCAACTGGATGTGTATAGCTTTCGTTGCCATACAAATAAAAATGCAAAAGTATGCCTTTTGTAATTTGGCATGTCTCAAATTGGATGATTTCACAGTCACAGGTCAGCATAGTCAATTCCAATCCTTGAGAATGCTCTTGTGATATTTACCCTAACTGGGGGTAAGTTACCCATTAACTGCGTCATAGTTGCTTGGCGTTGTTTGAAGCAGGTAATACATTTGTGCAGTCGAGTTGTGATGCAACGTCTTCCATCCAAAATCCATACAGAGTTAAGTCCTTGTACTCAAAACTAATGATGTACTACCATGTAATGTTTCCAAATGTATCTTAGCATTGTATATAGCAGTTACATGATGGTCGCAAGGTAGTATAATTGGATGCCTTCTATCAAAGGAAATCAAAGCGTGATCTAAACATCCGGCTACTCGGATCTATCCATCAGATGTGAAGTAATCTCACCATTGTTGTGTTCTACCCTGAGGTAGATCGCTGCTGCATAAGCCTTAGACGATGCATCACAGAACCCGTGAAGTTGCAATAATGAATCCACATTGGGATTCGTAATTGTTCTAAAGCAGTTAAGTGATTTGTAAACTCTGTCCAGCATTTCTGGATGTGTTCCGAGACTGGATCATCCCTGAACCTGTAATCCAAAGGGTTTGCATTAGAATCTTAGCTTCTATTATGGCAGGAGCTAACCAACCTATCGGATCATATAACGATGCTATTTGTGATAAGATGATCCGTTTTACCCATACTGAGGGTGAGATAAGTGGTTTGATTACAAAGGTAAAGTAATCTTCCTTAGGAAACCATGTTATTCCTAAGGTTTTGATGGACTCTGTGTCCGAAAATATCAAAGAATTTTTTAATTCTATGTGATCAAATAGAAGGTCTTGCAATAATTCACTAACATTGCTGGCCCATTTCCTCAGGTTGAAGCCAACTGATGTCGTCATTTGGATTAATTATTGTTGCGGTTCCCTTGCTTTGGACAAATCATCAGCGCCAGATAACAGATCAGCAACATAAAAATTATTATAGACTGCCTCTGCTGCTAAAGGCCAAGTGTCTTTTTCATCTGCAGCCAGTTGTTGTAGAGTCCTAATGGCTAAATATGGAGCTGAGGTGGTCCCAAATATTACGGTGTTGAGTTGTTAATCTTGTAGTGCACCTGTCATAGGATTCCGCCAACCTAGTCTTTGGAAAGTTCGATGTTCTGGGTGCATTTCTATCATAAGATACATTTTCTCAATATTTGCATTCATGACAACCTTGAACTTCCTCCAATTGAGTAGTGTAGTGTATAAAGTTGGCTGCAATGTTGGTCCCTTTAACATATGCTGGTTAAAAGATGTGCCATTTGTCGTCCTTGAACACAGCATGATGTGGTATGTAATAATATTGCTCATTAATACGTGGCGGACTTACTGCCTCCATGTGACCTAATTCGATGTACTCATCTAGACATTTTCCATACTATCGTTTAAATTCAGATTTTCTTGAAAATTATTTCTGAATATTCTCATAACGTTTAATGGCTTGCTGTCTAGAGTCACCTAATACTGGTATTGCATTATTTATAAATGGCAATTTCACCTGATATCTTCCTGATTCTAAACGAATGCAAGTGTCTTGAAAGATATCTTGACAGCTTTGTTCGACCTGGGATAGAATCGGTTTTGTAGACACTTCTTCTGTTTCCCAGATTTGCCTAAGTTGAGTGTCTAAAACATCTATAGTAGCCATGAATGTTTTTGTTCAATGGTGGTCTACTACATCCTCCGTTATTCCAATTAATATCCAACCGAATATTGTCTTAATTGCTGTTGAACTTCGATTTGAACCTTGTACAATACCATCTTGTACTATCCTAGCATACACCTTGGCACCTAATAATGCATCTATTCTGCCAGGCTTGCAGTAAGTGGGATCTGCTAGTTCTAATTTGTCCAAGTGTTGATAATTTTTTCCTGTACTGGACCTTGTAGGTAAATTATCAGTGATTTTGTTGATAATTAGGAAGTTTTCCCCTATTGCCGTCTGATTTGATCCACAAGATTGTAACTTAAGCTTCGTTTGTTTGTTCAAGTTACTCATCGGGATTTTGTTCATCCCTGTTACATCTACCGATGTTGCCTTGCAATCGGCTTGTAACATATGGCATGCAGACTGTGTTATGAATGAAAACTCTGATCCAGAATCAATCAGACATCGCAATATTTGTAGCTTTCCGTTTGCTCCTTGAACCCTCACCAACGCTGTTGATAATAATGCTGATGATCGCTCCCTATTAATATAGGTCTGAGTGATCCGTGAGCCTTCAGTGCTCTGTGTGTCATTTGACTTACTTCTGTGCAATCATTATTATCGCTGTTGTGTAGTTGATGTGGATTTGACTTGACTTTGACTTCAACAGATTTAGAATGTAGATTTAGTGCATCTCCATCCTTAGTTTGTAACCTGTTTACAGTTAAATCTTGGTGCAACCTGTTTGCAGTTACATCCTCATGAATTGTCGTATGATGTCTTTGTTTGCACTTAAGACATCGATGACGACTCAAGCATTCTTTATGTGAATGTTTCTTGGACAAACAATTATAGCAGTGTCATTTGACTTGTTGAACCTTTGATGTCCATTTTCTGATACTTCTTGCAGTTATGCAGAAGATGCTTGTCATTACACGCTGAAAATGTCATGTTCACTACATATAATGGCTTTGTTGATTCAACTACATGGTTTGTCTTGGTCGTAGTTGGTTTGGATACACTCTTGACATGACTTTTTCTGGGCGCCAGAGTATCCGTAAGTGCTTCTAGTATTTTCAACCAATTGTCTAGGAAAGAGCTGAACTGTCTATATTTAGGAAGCTCTTGTGATGCTCCTTGATGTTCTTCCCAAAGTCTCAGCGTTATGAAGGGCAGCTTCTGAACTTTTAAATAAATAAGTAGTACATACCATGTTGAAGTGTCTACTTGTAAGCTCTTTAATTGGTATAGGCATTCTTCTGTAATGTCGATTAAAGATTTTGAACCAGCTGCTGTCTCTGTGTTTAATTTTGCTTGATTTGTCAACATCTTCAGCTGTTCATCTTGTTTTCGTACCTTGCCTTTAATTTGTTCCAGGCAGATAAGTAGTCCTTATTTGTTATAGGAGTATGCCGTAGTAGTTTTTCTGCATCTCCTAATAAAGAACCTTTCAAATAATACAGTTTTTGAATATCTTTCAAACTTGTATTATTGTGGACTACAGCGACGTAAAGATCATGCAAAGATCGCCAGCCATCATAATCACCATTATATTTTGGTAATGTGATCTTAGGAAGAATATTTTGTTGTTGTTCCACACGTGTTTGTTTGTTAACAAAAGTGTAGAATCTGTCAGCTCTGTTGTAGCATTAATTGCATCATATAGTGTACCTATAAAATTGCAATAATTTGTCTCTAAGTTGCTATATGTGTCATCAGAAATATATTTCAGCGTGCTTTCTGGTGGGGTTTCGAGGAAAAATTCGTTGATCAATTGGTCAATTTGCTCATACTCGAGCCATGTTCTCCTTATCTCTGAGAGCTTTGCTTCGTAGAAACCCTTTGATCGGGTCTCTGATAATGCTTGTCTGCCATTATCAATGGATTTGATCAGGCGGTTCCTTATTGCCCGCTCCTTATTTAATAACCCCTTTACTTCTGTCATTAAATTGAAATTAATAAATAAGTGTAAAGTAAAGTAGTGGAAACAGAAGGAAACCAGAAGAATAATAATAGGAGCATAGGGGAGGATAGGGGTAAATAATAGGATAAAGTAGACAGACTTACGTAATATTGTAGTGATTTTTATGCAACATTAAATACATGAAACCATGAATGCGTTTCAACCCTGCACGATGACACGACTGGAAAGCAAAGGAAAATTGAGAATTGAAACGGACCCACCAGTCAGATATTTTTCTCCCCTCGTCAGGTACGGACGCGATTAAGTAAATTCAGAAATCGTAATAAAATTGTCAAGTAGTAAGTAAGTAAGCTAGGAGTAATTTGTGAATAAAGTTTTATATGAAGAAAGTGCGCGCTTTTAATTAGTAATTCTTCCGTCAGCACCACAACAGAAAACACCAGAAGAGCATCATCACAATCCACGCTGGTGGATGCTTCAATAGCGAGCATACTCCACACTGGTGACCCCGACAATTGGGGTGGAAGTGTGAAATATTTTAAAATTTGCATTTCTTGGTGAAAATATTAATAATGCCAAAATTTGCAATTTTTCATCTTCTGGATTAAACATAACGGTGCTCACAAGACACATATACTACGAGCTTGCTGTAAATCGTAAATCACACATACACTGATCGATCATCGCACGACGTCGCACCATTCCACAGCTCACTCACATACAGCGATACACGAAGTGAAGTACTTGAACCGGCGGCTACAATTTTCACTGCGCGTTGCGCTTACAATGAAACACAGCCTACAACCAACCTGAAGCCAGAACATAAACCGCAGTATTCACTTTCGGAACCTTTTCCAGCCAAAGCAATTAAGTTCTATCGTTCCTTCCATTGTTCGAATGCTGAATCGATGAATTCCTGAACAGCTGAGCAGAATACGAAGAAATTGAAAACGTCAAAACAAAACCAAAGTTCTCACGTCCTGTGATACTGAGGTGGTAGTTTATAAATTTTAGGTTACAAATTAGAATTCTTTCTTTCCTTGAGTAGCTTCTATTCTATGATAATATCGTTTGTATGCATATATTTTCCAATTTCATTTAAAATTTTCTAATATAAAATTAAATTATATTAAATTTTCCACATAAATTTATTCTCCGCATATAAATATTTCAGCTAGCATACACTTACAGCTTTCATAAAATTTATTTTAGGTTAATTGATTTCGAATGCTTAATTTATTTTAGTGTCAGCATCTTGACGTGACGAGAAATATCCCTTGTTTTTATTAGAAAAGTTGAAGTGTTTATGTCCTTCTCTTTCAAGTAATCGTGCTGGGAAAATGACGGAGAAAACTGGGGACATTCCCAAAACTTCGCATGAGAATAAGGATGCAAACGATGAGATTAATACAGTTTTTGGTAATCAGAACGCGACTCACGAAATTTTTAATATTGTGCGATTATCTACAATTTGGGAAAAAGCTCCCGCGGCATGGTTTATTGCGGTCGAGGCTCAATTTAACGTAAAAAGCGTGAAGAGCGATAATGTGAAATACTCACACGTGTTATCCGCCCTTCGAGTCGAGGTTATTAATACGGTTATCGATGTGCTCAATAAACCACCTACTCAAGATAAATACATTAATTTAAAAGAAGTATTAATTAAACGTCACTCGCTTTCGGAGCAACGCAGGTTAGAACAGCTTTTACCAGCTGAAGATTTAGGCGATCGTAGGCCATCAGATCTCTACCGTCATATGGAAACAATGACAGGTACATTATCAATGGTAGGTGAACCTTTGATACAATCGTTGTGAGAACGCAAGCATCCGCAGACATTTACAATTCCTCTAACAGTTGCTATCAATCAACCTTTCGTTCAGAGATTGGAACTAGCAGATAAAATATGGGAAACGTCACATACGTCTAGCATTAACTCGGTAAATATACGCGAAAATGAATCAAGGAATAATGCCCAGATATTAAAGCTCACAAAAGTGAATTAAAAAATATCCGTGCTGAAATTAATGAACTTCGTAGGACTATTGATAATCTATCATTTCGTAACAGATCACGAACATTTCGTTCAAACTCCCGTAAACGAAATCAGAGTCCTAAACGCCAACAAAATGATGGGCAATGCTGGTATCACCATCGCTATGGCGACAAGGCCCGACAATGCAGGCAGCCTTCCACATTCAATTCGAATAATCAAAAAACAAACAAAAGTTCGTAAAACTAACGCGGCCGAGTGCAATCGCGGCCAACGCTCGGTCACAAGATATTCTTAATCGATACGGGCGCGGAAGTATCGGTAATTCCCCTATCAAAATTTACTAATCATGCTTCCAGATTTTCAGAATCCAACCTAACAGCAGGCAACGGGAGCTGTATTAAAACATACGGCTCAAAACTTTTAAAAATCGATTTAGGTCTTCGACGAGCCTTCATGTTTCCATTCGTAATTGCAAACGTCGATAAACCAATTCTAGGCGCTGACTTTTTGGCAAAGCACGGCCTAATGGTGGATGTAAGGCGAGGACAACTTACTGATCCATTCACAGGATTGCGAACAATTGGAACCGTCAAGCCAACAAGCCTTATTACCCCGCGAATATTTATGTGTGATAACGAATACGGAAACTTAACCAAACGCTTCCCTCTATTAACAGGAACACCAAACTATTCCGTTCCAATAAAACATAGTGTAGTACACCATATAGTAACCGATGGACATCTACCTTTTTCACAACCCAGACGTCTCGATCCTGTAAAGCATAAAATAGCATATGCCGAATTTGAACATATGCAACAGCTAGGTATATGTCGCCCGTCCGATTCATCAATCTCTTCACCTCTGCATATGGTTCCCAAGAAAGACCCAAACGCCTAGCGTCCTTGTGGGGATTATCGGCGACTAAACGCAATAACAAAACCAGATCGGTATCCAATACCACACGTACATAGCTTTTCGCACCGGCTTCGGGATTGTACGATATTTTCAAAAGTAGATTTGATCAGGGAATACCATCATATTCCTGTAGCGATAGAAGACGTATTCAAGACGGCCATCACGACACCGTTTGGAATGTTTGAGCTTACGCGCATGCCTTTCGGCTTACGCAACGCAGCTCAAACATTCCAAAGGTTTATGAATCAAGTCACGAGAGGCCTTGAATTCATTTTTGTCTACATTGACGATATACTATTAGCCAGTAAAAACAACGATCAACACAAACAACATCTCGCAGGAGTACGGCCTTCAAATAAATCCGACCAAATGCGTGTTCGGGGCAAGCGAGCTAAACTTTTTAGGACACAAAGATAACAAAGACGGTATTCTGCCAGTGAGTGAACGCGATACAGCAATAAACGATTTTCAGATCCCGTCGTCCGTCCGTCAATTGAATTGAATTATTACCATGGATGCATTCCTAACTTAGCTGCTCTGCTTACACCCTTGCATAACCACATAAAGAACAATAATAACGTAAAAAAATCTAAAACGAAAAGCATCACCTGGACATCAGAATGTAACGATGCATTCTTAAAAATAAAAGAAGCTCTCTCTAATGCAGTTCTACTCGACCACCCGTTATCTGATGCAAAACTCGGGCTCACAGTTGATGCTTCAAATAGCGCAAGAGGCACTGTGCTGCAGCAGCTTAATAAGAGCTCATGCGAACCCCGTGTCATTTATTCCAAGAAGATTAGTCTGCGGAAGCGAAGTACTCGGCATTTGACAGAGAACTTTTAGCCGCATACTTATCTTTTAAAGACTTCAGTTACTTCCTCGAAGGACGTCCTTTTGTAATTTTTACAGACCATAAGCCCATGACCAGGGCTTTACACACAAAAACCGACCGAAGCCTTAGGCAAACCCGCCATCTCGATCTTATCGCTCAGTACACAAGCGATATCCAATATATTAGAGGAAGATATAATATTGTATCCGATGCGTTATCGCGTAGCAATGAAGAATTATCAGTCATTAGCTCAGAAAACTTTTCTTTAAATATCCTATTATCTGCACCGAAGGTAGACAGCGAACTCAAGGAATTGGTGTCCTCAATTAAACCAACGAAATCAAAATATAAATTAGAAAGAGGTCCAATCGCGATGACCCCAGAGTAAATCTGGTGTGAGGTTAGTACAAAAAAAGTTCGACCGTGCATACCAAAAGGTCTTAGAAAAGCAGTTTTTGACTCTTTACGCTCGTTGTCACACCCAGCATACGTGGATCGAGAAAATTAATTAGCGATCTATACTTTTGGCCAGGAATGAATTTTGATGTCAAGACTTGGACCCAATCGTCTAACCCATGCCAAAAATCCAAAATTCACCGCCATACAAAATCGGCTCCGGGTCAATTCGATGATGTAGGGAGTAGAGTCGAGCATATCCATATGAATATCGTAGGACCACTAGAAATTTCTAATGGATTTTCATATATCTTGACGATCATTGATCGGTACACGCGATGGCCAGAAGCATATCCCCTTCGCAACATATCCGCAGAAACCATTGCAAAGACTTTCTTTCATGAATACATCTCAAGATTTGGAGTCCCGTCTATATTGACTACAGATCAAGGTACACAGTTCGAATCAAAGCTGTTCAGGGAACCAACAAAGCTCTTAGGGCACGCACTGTACCAGAGCAAATGCTTACCATCCTCAGGCAAACGGGATGGTAGATAGATTTCACCCTTTTTTGAAAGTATCCCTTAGTAGTCGGGAAAATCGAAGTTGGAGCGCAGAGCTACCAATCGTGCTGCTCGGTCTAAGAGCTGCCCTGAAACCCGATCTCAAGTCCACACCAGCTGAACTTGTGTACGGTCAGAGACTCAAACTCCCGGCGGAATTATTTACAACTGACGCGATAATATCCAGAGATGATACAATAAACTTCGTCACCACACTTCGGAATCGAATGACGAAGCTAAAGCCAACGAGCACTAGAACACCGGACGTACCCGTTTTCGTACCTAAAGACCTCGGAGCTTGCACACATGTTTTCGTTAGAGTAGAAGGCCAAAACCAAGCTGGCGAAATCCCTACGAAGGCTCCTTCCGGGTCATTCGAAGACAAAGAAAGAGTTTTTTAATCGACCATAACGGAAAAAAACATAACAATTACAATCAATCGGACTAAAGCCAGCCTTTATCTTCAGAGAAAATGCGAGCTATAACTTGAAACAAGTACGGTTTTTCAAATATTTATATGCCAAATCATGGTACCATTTAGCACATAAGAGCGTCGATATCCGTAGCGCCTTCGGCTGGAAGGGGGTATTGCAGTGGTCTTTATGCAACATTAAATACATGAAACCATGAATGCGTTTCATCCCAGCGCGAAGGACACGACTGGAAGGGAAAGGAAAATTGAGAATTGAAACAGAAATCGGAGTATTTGTGAATAAAGTTTTATATGAAGAAAGTGCGCGCTTTTAATTAGTAATTCCTCCGTCCGCACCACAACAGAAAACACCAGAAGACCATCATCAAAATCCACGCTCGTTGATGCTTCAATAGCGAGCATACCCCACAAATATAATATATATAATTTTGTTTTATTTTTATATTTTTTTGTTTATAATTTTGTGTTAATTTTTACTCTATTTTATTCGTTTCTTATTTAATTATATATATATCTAATTTGACAAATAGATATTTGTACCTCGTGGTAATTTCATGATTGACCCTGTAAATAGAAAATAGCTTAGATTCATAATTAGCGAACGATGACACGAAGAAGAGAGTCACGCCAAGAGTATAAAGTAGCCGCATATGTGCGTGTTCAAAACCATGTGTAACGACAAGAGTGATATTGCACAGGGTAATGAACAATCATATGATCGGGAAACATACAAAACTTGAAATAGGGTTCAGCTAGAAAATAAAAATCTGACGTATAGTAATAGAATAGTTTCAATCAAAACCGAACGTTTGCTAGCGTAGAAAACTTCTGGCTGGAGCGAAACTGGTTAAGTAAATCCAAATAGGGGCCTACACGGTTTTTTCCCCTTAATTAAACTCCAAAAATTCTTTATTAAACCATAGCATCTCACAACATAATAAAACTTCGTATGAAGACCTAACGAGTTGTCCTGCTACGCAGGCCAGCAACTCCCAATAAGGATGGCAGCAAAACCCTAACAAAACTATCAAACTAAACAAGACATGTAACTGCATGAAACACAACACATAAAAACACGAACACATCATCTACACCACTTAATGGAAGTTTTATCTAGTACCTGACTTAAGCACTACGGTGGATAAACTAAGTGACTTACGGCGCTGAACTAGTGGTGCCCCACCTGCCGTACAACGTTTCGTCATGCTGCTCCACGAAAGCTTCATGGACACAGACGACATAAGACCAGCACATGAATTTTTTTGCAAAATTTAATAATTTTTTAGCTCCTAGAAAAGAGCGGTATCGAATCTGGCACTAATTAGGAGCTTTGGACATAGCTTATAATGTCCATTGGTCACAGTATATAGCGAACCAAGGCTCCAATGATGGTGCTGAGCATCGATAGTATGCTCGGGAGGGCAATCACACCGATACTAACCAAACACCCAGCAGTACAGAGATAGGGATAGAGCAACGGTAAGACGAGAGAGCGACCATGAATGGTGGATGAACACACACTAAACTACACATAAAGACACATACATAACCACCACAGAAATAAACGCACACACATAACACTCGATACAATAGCAGACACGCAAACCTACAACATTCTACTAAAACAGATGCACACAAAACAGGTAACACAGACATATACGGAATGGTCGCACGCCACACCGCTCCGGTCAAAACATTGAACGACTCAGTCAGTCATAAATCTTGAATGGTCCCGGTGATAGTGACACCATATAGATGTAGCAGTTGGACCCACGAACAAGGCGGCCCTTCGAAGGGAACAGCTCTTGAGAAGAATGGTCAACATATACATGCAATCGGTACTCCATAAGAAGTGGGGATACGTGGACGGAACGGAATGCGGGACGAAGGCAAATCACACACCACAAATCCAAATAAATAGAAGACACCTTTGACGAAATCCAACAGAAGTGAATCGCGTGCGTAACAAGCATCACGTAAAGTTGCAAAAACAATTCACGGTATTTTGATCATTTATTTAATTTTAAATTGAAATAAATAAATAAGTGTAAAGTAAAGTAGCGGAAATAGAAGGAAACCGCAAGAATAATAATTTATTTATTTATTTCTACAAATTTCATCAAATAGCTGATTACTACAAAATTAAAACAAAAAGAAAATGTACAACATAGAATGATCCCATTTAAATAAATTAAAAGTAGGCACATAATATAAAAATACAGACTAGAAATAAAATTGAACAGAAAAAGAGAAACGAAAAAGAAGAGAAAAAAAAAGAAAAAAAGCTACATTAGGTAAGCTGAGAATTCAAGAGACGCTTTGCTTGGGCTTTAGTTAGATGTAGGACCAGTACGTGCCAATGAGCATTAAACAGACGAGACATCGACGTAATAGGCTCATTAAAACTATAATTTGTATCACAAAATGGCAAACAAAAAGTCATGGTTTCTCAAGGAACGACAAGGAGCAGAGAAATAAGAGATAAGCTCCGTGCTGGAGCGAAACTGGTTAAGTAAAGCCAAATAGGAGCCTACACGGCCATTTCCCCTTAATTAAACTTCTTCTTCTTTGTTAAACCATAGTATCTCACAACATAATAAAAATTCGTATCAAGACCTAACGAGTTGTCCGCTACGCAGGCCAGCAACTCAACATAAGGATGGCAGCAATACCCTAACAAAACTAACAAACTAAACAGGACATGTAACTGCATGAAACATAACACATAAAAACACGAACACATCATCTACACCACTTAATGGGCGATTTTTCTAGTACCGAACTTAAGCACTACGGTGGCTAAACTAAGTGACTTACGGTGCTGGGCAAGTGGTGCCCCACCTGCCGTACAACGTTTCGTCATGCTGCTCCACGAAAGCTTCATGGACACAGATGACATAAAGACCAGCACTTTCATTTTTTTGTAAAATTTAATAATTTAATAAATGTCGCCATTTTTGTCAAACTTTAATAATAGTATATAGGTATTTAAAAAAGAAGTTTAAAAAAAAATACACAAATTTTGTGAAAATTTCTTATTTTATTATGAACATTTTAAAATAAAATTTAGTGCAACAATATTTATTGCGGATAGTTTTATATCTGAAAACAAGAAAAAATAAAAACAATTGGTACTGTAATTATAAGAATTAATAATATCAACTTACCTACATTATTGATGGAGAAATTTATTTTTTTCTGATCTCAAACAGCCGGTTATTAACACGACGGCCGGCGTTTTTTATACTTTTCCCTCCTGTTCGGGCCCTCAAAGATATTCAGTTTTCACTTGATGTTTCCAAAATAATTTTGTATTGGCAATTCTTTGCAACTATTAATTGTTTATAAATTCTCTTACATGCTCTCTTTAATTATTGTTAACCACAGCACCTCATGAAACAAATTTGTATAACGGTCATGATACTAACGTAATCTCTTATCTCCAAACAATGGCACCAGCATCCAAGCGGGCACTCAGTATTCAGATTTCAAGAAGTGCAGTGGTCCGTAGTAAAACACAAGTGCAAAGTTAGAATAAACTATTATTTTTTTCTAAATAAATGGATTGTAAAGTTGTATAAAGTGGTGCGTTACAATTATTTACATCATCCCATAGAATCATAGACAAATTTGATATCACGAGCGGATATCATACCGAGAAATATTTGACCGCTGCAGTTCCAGATCAAGGTGCTGATCACTTCATGATCTACGTGCTGATCATTTTATGGTCCTTCAAAGCCGGATGTTAATGCGAAAAATCATTAATCAACAAGATTATTTTTCTGCAAGCTAAGTATAACCCTTATTTTCATATTTGCACAATTTGGGAGTAGCAATTTATCATTTATGCATAAAAGTGTATTTGCGAACATTTTTTAATAAATCAAGAAAGTGATTTTGGACACAAACAGATTTTAGGAATTTACACACATTAAAATTGAAGCCGTAGCGGTATCATATTGCGGTAAAGTTCTGTGCTGAATACTGAGTCAGACAATAGTTTGAGATACGTATACATATATACAAGCATAGATACTAATAGATACTATATGAAGTGCAATTAAACAAAAATTTCTTGAGCTGTGCGATAAATTGATACAGACTTTGTTGAATATAAAGAGATTGAAATGAAAAGTGCAAAGGTTTAACTAAACTAACAATTATTAAGATGCTACTAATATACTTAGACCTATAGAACTTTAAATTTTTCCAAATTTTTTGAACGTCTTTTTTTGAGACATTTTTTGACATACATACGAGTGATAAAATTTCTGTGCAAAGTACTAAGTGTTAGGGTGTCACATTCATAAATATCCAAAGACACAACGCTTAGTTAATAATTAAAACGAACAAAAATATCAGAATTTCATTGTGTTTTCTTGGAAGGTTAAGTTGCGCATATTGATTTCCCACTTTTCTTTTTATATTTAATTTGGTGTTGTATTTCACAATGGCAGAGCAGTCTTTCGTTCAGAAGCGAGGCAGAGTTAAGGGCGTCCTCACTAAGCTCAGAGCCTTTGCCGATAATATCACCGATAATATTTCCCTGAAGAGATATCAGTACGCCTAAATAGTTTAGAGGTTACTTGAACGAGTTTAAGACAATTGAAGATAATTTGCTTTTATTTGAAAATCAACATCGGATATGGAAGAGTATGAACGAAAATATTATGACACGAAAGTGGCTTTGATACGTGCGGTTAATAATAGCGTTCCCCATGTGAATCAGGAAATTTCCTTCGCTGAACAATTTAATTCCACAATGACTCAGTTCATGACTCAACAGCAAGGCATCCTTCAAGGTCTTACTGCTAGAAACAATGCAAGCGATGCATCATATGTAGGGTCTGTAACTGCTCGTCTTCCAAAATTAAATATACCTCATTTTTCTGGCGAATATTCTGAGTGGCCGTCCTTCAGAGATTTATTTGAGTCGTCGGTACATAATAATTCCTCGTTAGCTGGGTCCCAAAAGCTTCAATACCTAGGGGGATCTTTAGCAGGAAACGCGGCTAATATAATAAAGCACCTCACGATTAGTGATGCTAACTACACTGAAGCATGGACAAAGTTAATTGCGCGCTTTGAAAAGAAGAATCACATCGTTGCTTCTTTTGTTAGAACTTTCATTAACCATCCCACAATTAGTAGTCCAGGCATCAAACCATTGAGAATCTTATGCGACACTTTCGATGAAGTATTACGGGGTTTACAGGCACTGGGTATTGAAGCTGAAAGTAGAGATCCGTGGTTAATTCATCTGGCCTTAACCAAACTCGATAACGAAACAAAAGAGCTTTGGGCTGAAAAGATGACTGAGAGCCATTTTCCAAAGTTCGATGACTTTTTGATATTTTTAACCAGACGGTGTGATGCATTAGAGACATGCAGTACTTTAACAAAGCGGTCAATGCCTCCAATAAAATCCATGATCTCTACATCTGCAACTACGAAAAGTGACTCAATACCTTTTACTTGTCCCAGATGCAGCAAGGATCATCCAATCTATCAATGCGAGTTTTTTAAGGCTGAGTCACCAGAAGTTCGTAAAGCCTTAGTTTTTTCAAAGTCTTTGTGTTTCAAATGCCTTGGACCAGGCCATTCTGTGCGTTCATGCCACTCCAAGGTCCATTGCAGACTTTGCAATGGGAGACATCATCCATTGCTACATATTCCAGTAAGGTCACAGACAACAGTTTCACATGTTACTCAGGCTGATACAGCCACTGAAAATCCTAATGGATCTCACGGTGCCCCTATACATACCTGCTGCTATAGTAATCAATCTCAACCATCCAGTGAATCTTTGAGGTACTCAAACACCTCGGGTATCCGGTCGTCCTCTTCAATCAACACCACTAAATCTCCAATCAACACTTCTTCTATCAACTCTGAACTACAATCAACTCCAACGACATTAACTTCTCTCAACACTTGTGTTGAAAGGATAATATTTTCCAACAAATTTGATGGCCAAACCCCTCAATGTACGATTGGCTCCCTACTTCCTACAGCCATAGTTAACGTGCAAAACAACTTAGGAAATTTAGTGCCCTGCAGAGCTCTTTTGGACTCAGGATCACAGGTGTCCTTAATGTCAGAATCATGTGCGCAACGATTAGGATTGAAGAGAGAAAATGCAAGATTATCCGTAAAGGGAGTGCAATCTTCTAGTGCAGGATATACAAGAGCAAACTCTCTATAGACATCCATTCTCGGTGGAACGCAAGGGATAGAATAAAGACGACAGTATTTATACTTGGTAAATTAACTTCTCACATTCCAGCAAAAATTCAAGTTATCCCGAGAAAATGGAATGTTGATAATTTAAGATTGGCTGATCCAAAATTCAATGAGCCGCCCACATTGATATTATTCTAGGAGCAGACCATTTTCTACAAATCTTATTGGCGGAAAAATTGTATGATGATGCTGGCGAGCCTGTCGCTCAAGATACCATATTGGATGGGTTTTCTTTAGCACCCCTCACGTACCTAGTCCTTCTTTAGTAAGTCTATCTACGACAATAGACAACGTAGATAAAACTTTGCAATTATTTTGGAATGCTGAAGAGACTAATGGACTTGGAAGAGCATCTCTATCGGCAGAAGAACAAGAATGTGAAAAGCACTTTATAGAAAATGTGACCCGAAACGAACATGGAAGATATATTGTTGCCATGCTATTTAAAAACCACAATACACCGTTTGGAGAATCTAAATCCAACGCCATTAAACGATTATATTCAATGGAACGTCGATTTAGCAAATATTCCACTTTCAAGGAACAGTACGTGCAGTTCATGCGGGAATATGAGCAGCTAAAACACATGGAGCCTATTCTAAAGAACGAAGAGAATATTGATGACAAAAGCTGCTATTATCTACCACACCATGCTGTTTTCAAAACCGAACCAGTTCCAAAGATTCGAGTGGTATTCGATGGTTCATGTAAAAGCTCTTTCGGAGTATCTCTAAACGATAAATTAATGGTGGGACCAACAATTCAACGTGATGTACAAACAATATTACTGAGCTTTCGGAAGTCGAGCATCGCCTTTGCTGCAGATGTGGAGAAAATGTATAGACAAGTGTTGGTGGCACGTGCTGATAGAGGACTACCAACGTATTGTCTGGCGTGAAACGTCATCCTCTCCAATAATCCATTACAGATTGAACACCATTACATATGGGACAGCGTCAGCACCGTTTCAGGCGATAAGAACGCTATACCAAATCGCAGAAGATAATAAGAACAAAATTTCCAGAGGCGGCCTCCCTTCTGCAATCTGATTTTTATGTTGACGACTTGCTGAGTGGATGTGACACTTTGGCTGAAGCATTATTGCTGAGAACAGAAATTTCAAATGTGCTTAAATCCAGCGGCTTTCATCTAACAAAGTGGAAATCGAACTCACCCGAATTTCTCAATGATGATATTAAATCTGAATCCTGCGAAACCAAAAGAGAGCTGAAAATTGACAACAATGCTGAAGTAACTAAAATTCTTGATATTTTGTGGAACTATAAAGAAGATGTGTTCTCATTTACGGCATCTTCAAAAAATTCAACTGTCGTTACAAAAAGAATCATTCTATCAGAAGCGTCGAGAGTATTCGACCCCCCTAGGCTGGCTATCACCAACGATTGTAGTAGTTAATATGCTCTTCCAAAAGCTTTGGTTATCAAAGAATGACTGGGATGATGAAGTGTCTCCTAAGATACTACATAAATGGGAGTGTTGGAAATCGCAGCTGCCTGAGCTAACACGAATAAAAATCCCGAGGCAACTTTGGTCGAATCCAAGTAAAATACAACTGCATGGTTTCTCAGATGCTTCTGAAGCTGCCTACGGAGCAGTAGTTTACTGCAGGTCAATGAACCCCCAAGGCTTGATAGAAGTTAGACTTGTAGCAGCATAGTCAAAGGTAGCCCCCCTCAAACAGGTATCCTTACCCAGATTAGAGCTCTGTGCTGCTTTACTACTTGTACGGTTGGTAGAGAAAGGCAAAGATTCCTTAAACTTGAAGGAAATTCCACTTTACGCTTGGACCGACTCGACAATAGTGTTATCCTGGCTGTCAGATGTTCCCAGACGATGGAAAACATATGTTGCTAATAGGACAGCTGAGATTCTTACCTCCATACCTCGGTCTCATTGGAGACACGTGCCCTCCAAAGAGAATCCTGCGGATTTGCGGTCAACAGGTGTATCACCGCGCGACTTACCCACTCTGCAGTTTTGGTGGTCAGGACCCAAATGGCTCCTTGAAGACATTAAGAATTGGCCACAGGCTACCCCACTAAGTTCTAATAGCGACATTAAAAAGGAAGAGCGTAACAAGAACATCGTCTCGTACTTTCAAGAAGCTTCTGGAGATATCCTTTTGCACACTATTCATCGATTTTCATCCTTTTCGAAGTTGATCAGAGTCATAGCTTACTGTCTTCGATTCGCTTCTTACTGCAAAAAGGATAAAACCAAGGGAGAACCAGCTTGCCTTTCTGCTCAAGAAATACATAATGCTACACTGTTATGTATAAAATGCAGTCAAAAAAGCAGATTTTCGAACGAGATCAAAGACCTAAACACAAAACAGGCGGTTTCCCAAAAAAGTTCACTTAAGGCGTTGAGTCCATTTCTTGATGAAAAGGGTATACTAAGAATGGGAGGGCGTCTCCAAAGGTCTCATGCAAGTATGTGTGCAAAGCATCCAGTAATACTTCACAAATCATGCTTTTTCACCTAGTTGTTAGTTAGAGAAATGCATCGGACTCATCTTCACCCAGGAACATCTCTCCTTATTGCCATTTTGCGGCAACGATATTGGATCATTGCTCTGAGAGATCTTGCCCGTAGAGTGTAGAGGAAATATATATCGTGCTTCCGACAACGGACCGTCAGATCATCGCAACTCATGGGAAATCTACCGGAATCTAGGGTAACAGCAGCCCGACCCTTTTATCGAGTTGGAATCGACTATGCCGGACCGCTTTCACTTTGTACAAAAACTGGCCGAGGAGCAAAGCCCTTAAAGGGCTATATTTCACTGTTTATTTGTCTAGTAACAAAAGCTCTGCACTTGGAGCTTGTTAGTAGCCTTACCACGGAAGCCTTTATTGCAGCACTGCGCCGATTTACTTCGCGACGCGCAATACCATCGCATATCTTTTTTTGGGATAACGGTACAAACTTTGTCGGTGCGAAAAGGCATCTAAATGAATTGCATGAATTTGTCCTATCTAATAGTTCTAATGAAGAAATTTGTCATTTTTTATCACAATCTAGAGTAGAATGGAGTTTCATTCCACCAAATCCACCTAACTTTGGAGGGTTATGGGAGGTCAACGTGAAGGCAGTAAAGTGGCACCTTCGTCGTGTCGTTGGTGAAAGCATCCCAACATTTGAAGAAATGACAACGTTGCTGCATCAAATCGAAGCCATTCTCAACTCTCGGCCTTATTGTCAACTAACTCCAGATCGAGATGACCTCGACGCCCTAACTCCTAGTCACTTTTTAATCGGCGAGCCCTTCACTGTCTTACCTGAGCCTGACTTAACTGAAATTTCAACCTCCCGTTTAGGACGGTGGCAGCACCTCCAAGCTATGGTTCAAGGGTTTTGAAAGCGGTGGCATTTAGAATACTTATCTTCTCTACAAGAACGGCCTAAATGGCGGAAGGAAGTAGACTCATTAAAGAAAGATGAGCTAGTGTTAATCGGCGATAATAACCTGCCTCCATCGAAATGGCTACTGGGCAGAATAGCGTCAACTTATCCTGGTGAAGACGGTTTAGTTAGAGTTGTCACGATTAGAACAAAAAGAGGCATACCGAAACGCGCAATCAGTAAGGTCTTTAAGCTGCCAAGTTGTTAAGAAGCAATCTTCTCAACAATCTCAGCAATCTTCTTCCGACAAGTTTAATTAATTAGCCTGTCATTAGGCCGTGACGGCCAGCCCTTAATTTATGATTTGCGTTTCTTAAATCACCTATGTAATTCGACTGCCATACTTGTAACAAATGACTTGGATTTTTCTGTCATCATCTCCCAGTCTATTGGGACTATGTGCAAAGTTATATATGTATATTTTTCTAACAGATTGTTCAAAATATTTCGAAAGTAACTTAACTGGTTTTGAAATACATAAGTGTATCAAGTGGCATATGTACCCAATTGAAAATAACGAACAATACATATATCCTAATTTACCTTGAACTCTATTATTACATTATCCGAATCAAACCCTTCCATATTTTAAATGGGAATAATATTTTCCTGAAAAACGATTCAGTGATTGATTTTTGAAGTTGAATATTTAACAATACGTATTTAATACTAGTGGTGGTTTTATTTAAAAAAAACTAGAAATTAACGGTTTGGCGCTATTAGTTTCGTCGATTATTTATGTGAAAAGTATTTTTTAATATACTCAAAATTAGATCTCTTGAAAATTATTCAATAATATTAGTAACTAGAGCAATTTCAAATTAGCTGCTAGACTTGAGTCCTTAAATACAGAGCGAAGCAAACTTAAAATCCTTAAGCGAAAATGGTAAGGAATGTTGAAAACAATACATGAGGCAACTCTGCTTGGTTTTTTTCTGTCTTAATATTAAAACTGTCAGATTTGTTTTTCTGAAGGCAAATGTCATCAGTGGCCTTAAAAGATGTTTTTTCAGTTAATCTTCTTTTATGTTTAATTGTTTTCTGATGACTATTAAGATGTTTTTTTGATATTTATTAATTTTCTAAAATATAGTTTGCAAAATGCGTTGTCATCTATTTGAATTAACCCGCTGTAAACACTTTGCCATTCTGTCTTGCATGTCGGCACATTACTAGGTTATTAGATTACTTCTAGTGAAAACAATAAATACATATTTAAATTTTTTCTGTGCTCAATAGTTTGCTCAAAATGCCTTAACGTTTTTCCTGTGAAACTAATAAATTATCTGATAACAACAATTTGGACTTCAAAATTATTCCTGTTTACCATTATCACAGCCACCATTTTCTTTCACCAGGAATCTAATAGCATTTAACAAATTAGAAATAAAATTACTAACTAAAATAACTCAGCCCAAAAATGTTGTTCGTACCTTCTAATATCCATCACTTTATAGCAGCGGCTTACAACTTTTTTTTTAATAAATATAGGCAATGTACAAACAGAACTGTAAATAAGGATTTGTCTGCTTAAGCAAAATTTCTAAACTGTACGGAATTACGGGTGTTGTGAAAAAATGTAAGAAACCCCGAAATTTTTACTTTAGACCACAATAACTTTTGAAATGAGGGGAGCCCGATGCTGGCTGAGGAGTCATTGGAAGGGTCATGAAGTTTTGCATTCAATGAGCGTACCTTTTAAGACAAAGGGTATTTTGTAAAAAACATTTTTTTTTCTGATCACCTTGTAACTCCTAACGGTTGATATTGATATAGATATTGCAAGGTGAGATGATGGATACGTAGAGTGATTCATATTTTCCCGCATCTACCATATTAAGGCAGTCGACCAAATGTATACAAAACTGCTGTCAACGCAACATTTGTGGTTGGTGCCTCAAAAACATGTTGTGGTCTATTCCGGAATGGACCAGCCATTTAAAATCTATATACTTTTCTACGGTATGCTATGCGACATCTAGTTCTTATGCCATCTATGGTACTATCAACTCCAGCTCTACTGACCTTCTAAGGGGAAACACCCTATATAAACAAAAATATTTAGCTGAAAATAATAAGCATAATATTCTCGAAAAATAGTTTTGGACCCCTCTGTTCCATGTTGTGGCAAGATCACATATATCAATAATGAATTTACAGTCTAATCAGCAGAACATATGTTTACGTGAAATATCATTCCATCTATAGTTTCAGCTGTGGAGGGTATCCAGAATCATTCCCCCTTTTTCCTGTGAAATGTCATTTATACGACACAAAGGAAGCTAGTAGCATAAGCATTACATAATGTCTTGAGTATGAATATAACACAAAACCTACTCATGAATTATAGCATAGATAGCACAAGAATTAGATGTCGCATACAGTACCAAACAAGTATACAAAATTTATATGGCTGAGTGGTCCATTCCGGAATGGACCACAACATTTGAAATGATGTATACATCGAGTGATACATATTTCTTCGTATCTGAAATGTTGAGGAAGTCGATCAAATGTATACAAAACTACTGGTTTAAAAAACATTAGCTTTCCGCACGCTCTAAAACACGTTATGGTCCATTCCAGAATGCACTACCCATTTCAAAATCTGTATACTCTGCTCTAGTATGCCATGCGACACCTAGTTCTTGCGCCAACTATGATTACACATAAGATTACGATTAAGATTAATTTTCTGACATGAAGAAAATGTTACCAATTCCAATGAATTCCAATGCCCGCAGTTTAACACAAGAAAGTCAGATGATGACTTTAAGTGATTCTTTAAAAGTTTAATGAACATTTCTTCTAATTTGGTAATAAATTATATTAACCTTTTCAGGAAAACTTTTAGAAAATCACGATTTATATCAAATATGCAAGCCATATTAAAAACTATTAAATTAAAACCATAAATGTTTATTTACAAAAAAATTAAGCTTGTGCAATTTTTACACCGAATATTTGGCAAATATCTCAGCAATATTATAAAATTATCACAAATTGGCATTTACTAATTCAAAGAACATACCTTTACAAATCTGAATAGCTATAAACTGCTAAATTAATTCCTTCTAGAAATGCTTGCATTTTTTTCGACTTAAAAAAAAGCAACATCACCAGCCCCACATCTGATCCGCTTCAAATTAGAATTAGAACGAAACTGCGCGAATACTGAATAAAACTGAGTCATACAAAACCTGCTCTGTTCTCAAAGTTCCATTCGTCGAAAGAAATCTCGAAAGTACATATATATTTAGGGACTTTTATATTCCTTTCTTACAAATGAATTTGATTATACCAAGAAAATATAAAGTACATTTCATGGCATCATAAATCGCTCTTTGTATATAAAAAATGCAGTTCTGTAAATACTCGTAGATTATTTGCATTAAAAATATGTCAAAGTTGTAGAATAACAAAACTATGTTACACTCAAGACACATTTTCTTGAAAATAATTAAGTATGTAAAAATTTCAACTGAAACCATTAGTTTTATTATATTAAAATGAGGCTTATATATTCAAGGGAGAAGCAGTTTGTTTAAAGGAAATAAATTATAGTCAAATAAAGTCTGTACTTTATTGAAATATGCTGAAATGTTTCGGATACTCAAAGGTTCTTCCCTCGAAATATGGCAGATTTATATCGAAAAAGCCGCGTTCAAATAAATATAAATAAAATAAATAATCTCTCTTTTCAGTGCATTTATTCTATTGGAAGGCTACAGCATGCTACAACATACTAAATATAAATATACTATCACTTATAGAGAACCTTCGACTATAGTGTCTCAGGAATATACAAATGATAAGTGTCGAGAAATACAAGCCATAAAGTTCTAGACTCTTTCGATGATTTTATCTTCTTGCGTTATATATGTAGCAGAGATTTTCGGTACATTAATAAAGTACAGATGTGAGATGTGAATTTCTTTTTAGGAAGATCTCCGACCCATGTTTAAATTAAAAGAATAAAAGGAGTGCAGTTGTTTTAGAACATCTTTTATTTTTTCGTTATTTCCCAACGTTTCGACCCTTGGGTTTATGGGTCCTCTTCTTGGGGCTACAAAGTAATATATATTTGAAAACAAGACCACATTTGTATTCACAACTATGTAAATTACCTTATGAAAATAACAAACTAAAATACAATAACACTTAATTAAAAGAAACAATGAACAATTAAAAATTTACACCAAAAAACAGAAAATTTTTTTTGTTAGTTGCGAAGAGCTGCTTTGTAGCCCCAAGAAGAGGACCCATAAACCCAAGGGTCGAAACGTTGGGAAATAACGAAAAAACAAAAGATGTTCTAAAACAACTACACTGCTTTTATTCTTTTAATTTAAACATGGATCGGAGATCTTCCTAAAAAGAAATTCACATCTCACATCTGTAATTATTCCCGATCAAAAACACAGCCAAAAGCTATTTGAATGTTAAATACACCAAGGAGAGACAGGAGAAAAGAGAGAAACCATTCCACTGCCACCAATACAACAAAACACCACAAGACCTCAACACTTATCACCAACACACAATTTCCAAATTGCACAGCCATACACACGTACTGTCTACGGCATTTGCGTTTTTTTCTCATCTTCACGCCTTTTCAATATGATGTCGCCATGAAACTCACACTAGCAAGGTACATATCACTCAATACAGTTCTCGCCAAAAGTATATCTCAAAGAATCTTCTTGCTTAGATGTAAGTCTTTAAACTTAATTCCAAAACACATCGTAGACAGATGTAAAAATATTCCGTGCGATGTTAATGATTCGGCTCTACGTAAAAAACTGGAATACATAAAAACAAAAATAGAAATACCGCTTCTCAACATAGAATTAAAATTCTGCCACATAAAAATCAATAATCTTAACAAACAAATAAGACAACTAACACAAATAATAAACGATGGGATCCCACAACAAATTCCCACAGACTTCATTCACTCACAACGTAATAAATTTAAAAGAATCACTTATTTAAATAACAGCAGACTAAAAAAGAAAACTGCAAATTTAATCCACATACAACCAAAAAAAATTGACTTCAGGTTCGATGATAATAGCGTGAAAAATCTGACAAGTTTTCAAATTCCCACTGAGGCAACCATAATATTAAGTCTAGGCCCAAAATTCAATTTACCTACAGAACTTAACAAAAACAACACCATCGAATTAATAGCTAACGCAGAACATATAATCAACTACATACAACCCACAGATAATAGACAGATAGCAAGGAGAAGTATAACCAACTCAATCACACACCATCTAAAAAATATCAAAACAAACAAAGTCAACAAGTTCATTTCTCATTGTTACAAAAAAACTACACAATTTCTCAAGAACAATCCTCATCTATATATTGTCAATTCCGACAAGTGCAATAAAACGGTGATCATGCATAAAACTACTTATCAGAACAAGATCATGGAGTTGCTTAATGATCCCAACACATACACACTCATGGAAGCAGATCCCCTACCTCTTCTACAAAGGAAAAACAATAGATTGGTTCAAAAGTTATTTGACAATAAATACATTAACAAGTTTCAGAAAAATTGTCTACGCACCGACACAGCCACAAGCCCCAGATTTTATGGGCTCTCTAAAATACATAAAAGAGATACACCAATGAGACCAGTTATTTCAATGATAAATAATCCCGGTTACGATCTTTCTAAATACATGACTAAAGTTTTGCAACTCATCAACACAGATAATCCCATCAACATAAAAAATTCCAACTCCCTAAAAACTGATCTCGAAAATATTCAAATAAATGACAACGACATCCTTGTCTCATTAGATGTACAGTCCCTCTACACAAATGTTGACTCGCAGATGGCTCTACAAATCATTGACAATAAATGGCATCTCATCGAAAACCACACACCGATTAACAAGAACCTATTCAAAGACATCATCCACTTCTGTGTCGTAGAATGTAACTATTTTTCTTATGACAACAAGACATATAAACTAACATTCGGTTTGGCCATGGGAAACCCATTATCCGGTATACTCGCAGACTTCACACTGGACCACATAATTGACGAAGCATTAAAACTCACTACACATAAACCTACTTTCATTAAAAAATATGTAGACGATATCATTTGTACAATTCCACGTGAACATATGAATAACTTACTGCAGGCGTTCAACAGCATCAATACCAAGCTCCAATTCACGCTTGAACCAGAAAAGAACTACTCCTTACCGTTTCTCGACATGCTTCTCATCCGAACTAAACATCGTAAAATTATCACCGACTGGTATTGCAAACCCTGCAGTTCCAATCGGATGATTAATTACCATTCCAACCATCCAATATCTATGAAGATCAACACGGCTGAGGTTTTTGCATACAGAGTTCTGGGCCTAACTGATAAGAGTTTCCACTCAAAAAATATGCGCATTATCGAATCCATCCTCACAAAAAACAATTACCCTTCAGACATAAGGAACAAAGCGGTAAAGAACGCAATAAGAAAGACTAAATTTACTACTTCCACCAACAGAGATATTCATCCAGCTCATGTAGAAATTGAAAATGCCCATAGCAAAATGTTTAATTCTATCCCATACATAATACCCAATATCACACGAAATAAGACGTCATATTCACGCGGTGGACAATCAAATAAATATCACTTTCAAACCCATCAGCAGACTTAACAATATATACACCAAAACAAAAGACAAAATAAAAACCCCCGAAAAAAGCAGAGTGGTGTATAAAGTTAATTGTGACAACTGTCCCACAGCATATATTGGCCAAACATCTAAAAAGTTAAAAACACGTCTATCTCAGCATGCTAAGTACATAGAGAAAAAGACCCCGCACTCAGCACTGGCTACACATTCCCTTGAAACAGGGCATAGATTCAATTTTGATGATGCCATAATCATTGCCAATGAAAGCAATAGAATAAAAAGAGAAACCAACGAATCCTGCCAAATATACTTAAACAAACAAAACTTAATTAATATACGACTAGATACAGAGACCATCCACAACGAATATTGCCAAATACTCAATTCTTTAACCTGACATAACAATCACATTAACACCATACACACTTAGCTCTCATCTCATCAGAACGACACACATAAAAAAAGTACTTTCAGTTCTTGTCTATAAATTTAAGCCTTCATGTCATTCGTTAATCAGTCGTCATCTATTTATTCATTTGTTTTAAAAAAAAATTTACATGCGTGTTCGCTCTTCGCACCTAACAAAAAAATTTTCTATTTTTTGGTGTAAATTTTTAATTGTTCATTGTTTCTTTTAATTAAGTGTTATTGTATTTTAATTTGATATTTTCATAAGGTAATTTACATAGTTGTGAATACAAATGTGGTCTTGTTTTTAAATATATATTGCTTTGTAGCCCCGAGAAGAGGACCCATAAACCCAAGGGTCGAAACGTTGGGAAATAACGAAAAAATAAAAGATGTTCTAAAACAACTACCCTCCTTTTATTCTTTTAATTTAAACATGGACCGGAGATCTTCCTAAAAAGAAATTCACATCTCACATCTGTAATTATTCCCGATCAAAAACACAGCCAAAAGCTATTTGAATGTCTAACAAAGTAGTGTCAGTGTTATTCTCATAACTTCAGGGAATTTACATCGAAAGTAAATCAAAATCTTGTCTAAGTAGTGATGTGGAGTGGAACAAAATAATTTATGCAGATCACTCAGACTCTTCCACTGTTCTACCTGTGCTCCCATATAAAGTCTGTATCCTGACTTTTCAACTTTGGGTAATACCGAAGCTTTTGCTTTGAATTGAGACTCACAATAACTCACAAATTTTATATAACGGCCTTTTGCTTTTAAGACAAACATTATGAACTTTTGGGTCGTAAGTGTAATGGAAACTTCAAGTTCCATCATCTTCAAAATCTACAATAACTCCGAAGATTTCAAGGTTAACAGTTGGAGAAACTAGGGCATACTTGACTCTGCGGACAGCGCAACACAAGTTGATCTCCAAAAAATTTAAGAAATAAAATATATGTTAATGTTATAGATAAGTTTATTTTATACTTTTCTTTCAATTCCAGTTTCAGATATACAATGACTCGTTATTTCGTTTATTAACGGAATACAACACACAGTTGACGGTTATCTAAAGTGCAACTTAAATAACAACGTTGGTCATGAATCTTGAAGTCATAGACTGTAAGAATGAAACAATTCCACAATCTCCCGAAACTTTCATCCATCGCCTTCTTTATGTCAACAGCATACTTTGAATGCGAACAAATTCTACACGCAAGGTCAAGAGCATTGTTATCGAAACCAACGGATTCCACGACCTTTACATTGTTTGCGTAGCTTCCATATTTCTGCAACGGAATTGAAAAAATAATGTTAAAAGAAAAACTCCTTCGAAAATGATGTCACTAAAATCAAAAATGCTGCAAATATAAACGAATGGTTTTGTAGAAAATTTGTACTTCTTCCTGAGGGCACCAGATCAATGTCAGATCTTCAAACTTTATGTAGAACGAGAACCTGATTATTCATACTAATTTAAACGCTTAAACGCTATTTATATGTGACATGAGAGCAAGAAAGATTTGACTTAAATGTACATTAAAGAAAAGAAAGAAAAGTAGAAAGTTTTTAGAACTTTTTGCTCAGTTAATCTCTTGAAAGCTGTCGGCTAGCCGTAAAATAAAATTGACACGTCATCTGCATTTTTCCATACTAAAATAGGGTTTAGTCGTTATAATCGTTATATCTTACCTCTTTAGCGCCTGGTTGTACAATTGCATCACTCGCCGTTGATAGTTCTTAAAAATGGAAAGAAAGGAAATATTATATGCGACAGTAATTAAAAAATGTTATTTGAGTAAATTACCTTCTATGAAAATGACAAATCGATAGTTCTTTATCTTTACCTGTACATAGTATGGGTTGCGATCTGATATCTTAAAAGAGAATCCTAACCGGTGATTCATAGCTATCACCTAAAATTGAAGTTCAAATACCGATATATATTAATCTAAGAATACAAATTTACACTCCATTTAACATCTGCAACTGGAAAGGCACTGTTTATGGCTTTCGCCAAATCAGGAGCATTGACTGAACCATCATCCCTAAAGTAATGTCCCGCCATTATCACTATTGTTCGTGTCATTTCACTATTTGCATCACTTCCTGTTAGCTCAAAATCTTGAGGTAAGAGAACTCCATAACGCTAAAAATTAGTAAACAATTTAAGATTGTCGTTAGCTTTTAGGTTTCGGTTGGTGCTTATTATTATTATTTTCCTATTAAAAGTACCTACCGGCGCCAAAATCATCAATTGAAAATAAAAAGTTCGTAAGTCAATATGCTTAATGTCAACAGGCTCCCGATAATAATGTTTCACTTGTGTTGGAATGTCAGTCATTTTATTGTCAATGAAATATGTCTTCATAATTACTTCACCACCCTCTCGCACGAGAACAACAACCTTTTCTACTCCATTTGGTAGTTTTCTATAGAAGATGAAATCTCTGGCCGAACCTGTCTGAGTCCATGAAGATGAAACGTTTTCTGGGTGGCCTACAGTTGATTTTATAACTTCTTGTGCTTTCTGTATATAATATAGTTATTAAATTTTAAGTACTATGTAAAAAAAAATAATAAAAAAATTCTATAAAGAAAACTTACATTGAAATAATTTCGAACTTCTGCAACAAGTTCGGTACTAGATAAATTTTCACCATGTTTCAGGACGTGACAAATGGCATGCTCCAGACTAGCAAATCGAACTGATGACAAATTTTGAATGTCTCCTACTGTTTCGTCGTGATTAAGACCAGCTCGAACCATTTGCGGTCCAACATATTCTATGATAAAAAGTTAAATTAAAGAATAGGTTCTAATTATTATTTTTTTTTTTATTTTCAAACCTGCACATTGTGTCCTTATAGAATCAATCATGGTTCGTAGCGATGTTTTCAAATTTTCATAATCAAAATTTGTTTCCCAATAATCAAAGACAGCTTGTTTTGGATTTTTCGCAACATTTGCGGATGTTTTACTTTTATTAACTGAGAAATTTTGAATTCGGACTTCTCTAGTATTTTTATTCACAGTCACAACTGTACTTTTTGCGTAATTTTCATCATCTAAGCTCCAAAAAACTAATCGACGAACATTTGTATCTTTCGGTCGTGTAGCATCAAAAACTCGGGATGCTATTGAACCGTGGCATGATTGAATTGTAGCATTCGCATCATCCAAAAATATCTGAAAATTAACGAAAGTTGTTTAGAGTTTAGTAGACATTTTTTGGAGAAACTTACTGTATACTAAAGCGATTACCGTGTTATAATTAAATAATAAAATGTACATCGAAATGAAACATTTAGGGGCTGGAGGGATGAAGATAGTATGTATACTAAGTTCGTATTTTTGTTTAGAAAAATTTAATTGGTTGTAATAGCGTGAATTGACCGGTCCACAAGTAAGAAAGACTATTTTACTCAAATTTTCTGAAGTGAAAAAATTGCGAATAAAAATAAAACAAGATTTTAGAAAAAAATCTTAATCAGATTCATACAAGCTATACTGCACCTATACTCTTCCGCCATCAAAGTCAAAGAAACCAGTTATTTTATTTTCCTAAAGCTGAATCAGGGATAACAGTTCAGCACTGTTTTCTCCACAGACCTTTAATTAGAGCCGACAAAAGCCTCAGGTCACTCTATAAGCACATGATATCAATCATAGCATCATTCTTTTTCTTTTTCAAATAATCCGGGATTACCAACTTTATATATCCCCATATATTTTATTTCTTGAAAGTAGATTAGTTTTTTCCTCCACATCTTTCCAAACCTTCATAAAAATTTAAGGAGAGATACGGCAAAATTTTGTGATATGAATATGTCCTTAATGGATAAGAAAGGATATGATCTGTTGAAAGACTGTGCTGCGATAAATCGGCAAATTTTTGGTTTTGGTAAAATGTTTTCTTAAACTTATCGGTCTTGTTACATGCAATAAAAATTTATTTTTAGGGTAATATCAATTACGTACCCTTGGAAACTGCCCAACATCAACATCTCCATATTTACTAAAGAACGTTGCTGCATTTATGGATTGATATTCTGGTTTTGGAAATGCTAGATCACCTGCATTAATAATTTCATTAGCAAGTGTCTGCAGGTCTGCCTCTGGAGATGAGATAGTTTTTGCTTCAGGAATTCTCATTGATGTCTTCCAATTTTCTATAATTCCACCCGCATCAGATCTTCCCATACTATTCATGGCATTCTTATTCATTTTGTTTAAGTTTCTCTGATCTGGTTCATCGGCAAACATAATATTTGTTCTTTGTTTTGGTATGTCCGAATATTTCATGCGGTTTTCTATGGTCGTCGTCATATCGATTCCATAACGTTGTTTCACTTCAGCAGGTGTCTTATCTTTAATTGTGTTTGCCAATTCATTTGCGAGCTTGTGTATTTGTAGAGAGGAAATTTCATATTCACTAGCAAATTGCCCAACAGTTTTTACATCTTTTTCTTGGGCATATTTCAAGCATGCTTTAATTAAGCCCTGAAATTGAGGAGATTTTTAATATAAAAAAGTTAAAATAAAAAAAAATTATTACCTCATTCAGACCTTTTCCAATATCTTCAAAAATCCTCAGACGAATTCTGTCATGGTATGCCATTTTTTCAAATATAGCCTTGTTATTTACTTGAAAATTTTCTAAATTGTCGACAGCAAGGTGACTTCTTAACCAGTTTTCGCTTTCATCAATTTGGTCAATGTCTACAAACTTTTTCATTTCCAATATTGCATCCACTAAATTAAAAAAAATATATATATAATTGTAATAATAATAAAAAGAAGAATGTAATTATAATTTATTGGGATATTCGATATTTTCAGGATTGGTTTGGTGCATTACTCAATAGATTGCTGCATAAATAAAAGCTTATATTTCTTGAAAATGTATTTTCAGTTTGCGTTAAATTATTCCAAAAGCCTTTGTATTAATATACAGAAGTTCCATCTTTTCACCCAATTGAAATGCTACTGCCAAAATCTTAGCATTGTGGTAAAAAAGTCAATATGAGTTAATTGTTGTGCAAAGTTTAGAAAAAAATTAAATTATTTTTGTCTTTTAAGGAGAGGCAGTCTTATTGCCAAAATATAATTGAGATAATTATAACAAGAAAGATTAATATACAAAATAAATACGGAGTAGTGACCCATAACGATTACCTTGAAGTACCGCGATTTTATACAAAAACTATATTTTAAGCCCATTCACCCAAAAACCTATTAAGGAAAACGATCTAGATACATTTTTTTTTAACTAATTAGAAACTTGTTGTTTGATCTTATAAAAATCCTAGAAAAATTCTTTATGCACATTAGACATAACTATAAAAATTTTACTCACGAGCATTTTCATTTGATCCAGCTCCATTACTCACGAATTCATCATTAAGTTGTATAGCTGCTTCTGGTCCGCAAAAATATTTCTGACGAACTTTGAGTCCCAATTCATCACCTTCTTTCGATAAGGCAATGAATGACTGAAAATGTTCACTTACAGAAGCAGTTATTAAGGCGCCATTGTTATAATTCACCAACTGGAAAAAATAAAAATAAATAATGTTGAGAAGAATCAGAAGAATTTCAAACTTCGTATAATATGTAAATATAATGAGGTGATTTTTCTCGTTTGGTACTTACTTTCTTAAAAAAACTAATTGTTCGACGATTTTTTCCTCCTAGCAAAATTGTTGCTAAATCTAGATTTGTTCTAACAGGCATTGAATCAAGTTGTTCACGCAATTCAATGTAAACAACATCGTTTACTCTTTCTTCTATGCCAGCTACTGTTAGTACATTCATTTTATATGTTGCTGCTGCAAAAAATAAAAACTGCAATCCAATCATAATTTTATGTTCGGCAGGTATCTAAAATTAGAGAAGAAACAAAAGCAATTTATATGACACAATGTAAAACCATATTATAGTTGTTGTTTTAGTAATAAATACCCGATCCCAAAATTCTGTAAGTTGATAAAATTGAATCGCCATAAGACCACCATTGATAGCATGTGGAATTACAATGCTTGCCTTTACTGCCAGTTGTGTTGATTTCGATATTCGTAGTCCTTCTTGTGCCATTTGAGCAACTTGTCCGGATAACTAATATAAATAGGAAATGGGTTTATCTTATATAAACATTATTGAAAATATTTAAGGCTGCTAAGACACTATGTGTAGTTGGCATGGTGTCGTATCACAAAGCAATTTCAACAACAACCAGGGCGTATAAATATTATTCAGCTCTTCATGAACCAATTAGACCATACTTTTAGACCAAACATGTGATACTATTAATCTAAGTGGAATATATCCTGTAATTAGATTTTTGATTACTTTCAGCGGAATTTAAATCGCATTATTTTTTTGTTTTGTTTTCTTGCTATATGCCTGGTCTTGACTATCGGTAATGATGAGATATTCAAATTCAATGCCATTTCTTACCCGAATGCTATTGGCAGCAAAACCAAAACCTATAATATTTGCCCCAATGCCAGCCCAAGCATTGAAGGAATCCCAGTCAGTGAATGGATTTAATGATTGTCCGTGGTTATAGTGGTCTACCAAAGTTTGCACAGATCTTGTAACACCAAAACCCGCACATGCAACTGTAGTAGCTGTTTAGAAAAATATAGGTATATAGTTGATCAAGTGCAATTGTTTTCAGTGTTAATAACAAACCGACGGCAAATGGTATCCCAACGCCAGTGAACATTGCCACTGCTCCTGCACCAATGCATAACAGGTTTACCGTTAAGTCAACATATTCCATTACCGACGACGTATTTACATCAGTATATACGACTATGGCATTCACATTCTCATCTGGTTGAAAAAGTAACTCCTTTGGATAGGACATCTTTGCTGGTGGGTACTGCACATCGGTTTTGAAGTCATCCTCACCTGTTTTCAATTTAATTTACAAATTTTTACAGTTATAATATTATATTGTATTAATGATTTTTTTCTCACTCACCATAATAGGCACGACCATTGGTGTCAATATATGCAGTGGATCTCGCAGAATATTTATTACGAACTTTGAATAGAGGCAAACTGACAACACTATCGAATAATTTGTTGGGGTTGTATATTTGTAATAATACTGGATAAATAACTAGGTCAGGCTCTTTGCCACCATAATGCTGTATAGCTTCCACTATGTGCTGAATGAACAAAGAACTTATAATTATGAAAATTATGGTTAATGCCTATGTGCAGTTCGAACAATTAAAAAGGTATTATTAAGTGGTAGCAAACATTTTCTGAAGGTTGTGTAATATTACTCCGCAAGTTGTGTAATATTACACGACACACTGATTTGTCTTTTACTTTCACTACTATGGCTTCAACACAACATGAGTAAATTTCTTTCTAAAATAATCGATTCGTTTCTATATTTCGCCATATCTCTAAAATTTGTGTTTTTGGGCGAAAATTTCTCCGCAGGGGCCACAGTCCATCCGAAGTTAAGAAGATGCGATTTTTCTTATATATGCAGATGACTAATTTATGTCCCATATACATTTATATGAAGTGCATATGATGTTATCCTTAATTTTTTTTGCTTCTAATGGTTAATGGAATATAAAATTCTATACATACCTTGAAGGTTTCTACAACTTCTGGTGAATAGAAAACTGCATCACCAGGTGAGCCTTCTTTCAATTTCGCATCATCTGGTTGTAAGTGCATAGCCATCCCAATCGTATTAATTAGGTCATTTCCAGAATATTTTACAAAATCATTGCCACTCCGATTCATGTACATTGTTGCAATATTTCTGGATAGTTCCATGAAGGAATCATGGTCGGATTTTAAGTTTACCACCATTTTGCGTGAATAGTTTATTTCAAATAAGTAAAACTCTGACAAACTTGCAATTACTTTCTGTAGTTCCGAAAATCCGAACAGATATACTAAAATTAATTAAAATTTCAATAACTTTACTGTTAGTATAGTGCAATTTATAAATTTTCGTACCTTACTACAGTCGATCGTTGAGACCAATAATGAAAATCGTCTCCAATCCATTATTTATATAGAAAATTCTCTTTGGAATAGTTTTCACCCTTTGCTGATAACTATTGTATGTATGTAGGCATAATCGTATATCGTTATCATTCAAAAGCTTGCAATACTTCTTATTCAGTTTAGTTAAGGGGTCATCGTCAACCACAACACAACGATCCGGGAAAATTTAGAAATGATAACAACAACTGACCACGAAAAGTTTATTATCTGCTGTACAAGAGCAAATGTATTTATTTTCTGGATAAAAATTATATTCTCAAAGGAAAAAACGATTTTTTTATTAGCTAGAAAAATAACTCGCCTTTGTCTGTATCTGACTATTCTTTAAGACGACAGGTGTTTTAATTATGTCTTGAAGATTCCCTTTTCGAATTTCCGAAAAAGTAAGATGTTAGTGATCAGGGAGAGCTGAGAGGCAATTTCGGTAGTATAGGTATACATGAAGATTATTTAATTTGTTTTTTCAGAATTGAGATTGAGATTGTGTGCCGGTTTGCTTTAGACTTATTTTTGAATATCTCATAAAGAAACTTTCCAAGATACAAAACAAAAAGACAAAAACAGTAGATTAAACTATCTTGAAAATATATTTTGTATAGGGCCGGCAATATATTCATATAATATTTGAAAAATTCAAGTTTAGCTAAATCCACAACGTAGTGAGATGAAAATAATTCAGAGGTTTGAATTCGGTCAGAGATAAACTTCCATTTCCCGGTTAATTTGATAATTAGGTATGACTCGAACAGTTTAGTATTCAAGTTTCCCGCAAATGCAGCAGCAAGGTATTTCCATTAAAATGTTGGCACATTGCAGCTGATAGCCTGTGACTCATCTACATACATTTTTATAGGAAAGACAGAGATAGGAGCAAGAGTATTGTTTTCTCTGTACCGTACTTTCCTAAATGGCGGAACGTGATTCGTAATGGGTATACCTTGTATTCTATATACCTGCTATTTTCCTTTAAATTCTCGTCTTCCACCCACTTCACAGAAACCTGTTTTGCATCATCTCCCTTGGATTGTTACAAGAGCCAATCGACATCTGTGCGAGAAATGTGTTCATGATCCTTAAGGGGCTTGACTTCTGCATGGTCTGGATGGTATCTCTCACATGTTATTTAAAAGTTTTTTTTTATATTCTGCGAAAATTATTCGAGGTACTTGTCTTATTCGTCAGGAAACCTTCTAATTACTTGGAAGCTAGCCTACGTTGAGTCTGTTCCCATAAAATGAGAGATTAGCTATTCATCAAATTATCGTCCAATTGCAGTCACATCGATTCTTTTGAAGGGGTTTGAATCTATCAATAACTCCAAATCAATGGAGTACGCATTCACATAGAAACTAATCAACTCATCAACTATCGCCAATATAGCTTCCGGTCTGGACGGTTAGAACCGTGTAATCTCCAGAATTTTGTTGAGTCCAAAATCGTTCCCTAGACTTTTCAAACGTCTTTGATACAGTCTGGTATTCTGTAATTTTAGCTAAATTGAAAGCACTTGGTCTCTCTCCTCCTCTTCTATTATGGATTAAAAGTTTTTTGGTAAGACCTCTCCATCTTTTAGAATTTTATAACGAACACCTTCCGTTTAGTCCTCCGAGAAAGTAGGAAAGTAGAGCTGTTCTATGCATTTTTAAGAATAGATTAGGTATAAAGAAAATTGAGACATTTTGGTTATTGCGGTCTATTTCTGCAATTTTGTCATTGGCCAGCGATTATTTGTGCTCTGTATGGTACTCGAGTATCAGCTTGCATCGGTTTTACGATATTATTATTGATGCCTACTGGACTTTGTAAACTTTGTCCTGTTTATAATAATAAGGAAATATGTCGGTACTTCTTCTGCTTGCTTAGTTGTTCTTCTTGGTTGGTAAATAAAACTTCTTTTGCGGGTGCCATCGCTGATCAATTGCTATGTATCTACTCCTTAATTGTAGCCTGTTGGCTCCTTCTGCCTTATTCTACGGGTAACTATTTTGGCTGAACTTCTCGGTAAATATCTATCCTCTGGTACTGACCTGGAAGTCATATAGACTAAGTCAGTTGAAAAGCCTTACTATTGTTATTAATATTATTATGAAAGTGGAGGGATGCAGACATATGTTGGCCTCTTATCTAGTTACAGTGGCGCCCCTTATCTAGTCACTAGTGGGCCTATTCGAATATGACGTCTATGAGGTTCCTATGGGCCATGCTTGGAACATCTTGAAGCAATTACACAGTCGCATGTCACGTGTTCGGTAATTTCATATTCTTCCATATAGATACGACCGGTCTCGCTATCGACCTTACCCATCTAAGTGGGCCCGTTATGAGTCATAGTTAGTTTCTACTGAGTGTGAGGAATATTTGGGTCCTCTCTTGTGAATTCGCAATGAATTTCTTTACTTGTATCAACCCTGCGTTGTTTTCCTAGTGCACCAATTTAATTCTGTCCTCTTAAAGCCTGACTGTCCAGAGATAAGATTAGGGTAAAAAAAAGACAGATCTGGCTTCTTTCTCTGCAAGGCGGTCCGCTATATCGTTGCACTTGATGCTTTTATGCCCTTATTTGTTTCGTCTAGTAGCTTCAAGACAGAGGCCTTACTATAGCCCTCCTTAGCTTTGCTTTATGCTAGGAATTTACTCCTGTAAAGTTTCAGAAGTCCTCTGAAAGTATTTTTCTATACCTGACAGCTATGTGGTTTATCTATGCTCATTTTTTTATTGCCAAAGAAATTGTTTGCAAGGTGTACCAGCTCCCGCTATGACTGAAGTTTTTTTTTTTTTTGTATAATCCTAGTAAATTGGTATAATTCCCGACTTACGCCAGTAATCTTAGTAAACCATGAACTTGCCTAAGAGCTACTGTCTTGATATCATTTTCTATATGTCTCAGTTTTCGTTCTGCCAGCGCTTCGCATTCGCCGAGTTTATGTTATACAGATTCATCCGCATCCACACAAAATAGACATTACTCATCATGGGTTAAGCCAATATCTGGGCCGCGCCTAGTTGACAACTTCAGTTTCAGTTTGCTTGAATCAAGTCTTTTTGTAACCGAGTATAAGGCAAAGGCTTTTGGTATCGAGGAGCCTTTAGGAGTTTTAGAGAGGTAGCCTCATATGATGAATTGAATAAAACTGAACTTCTTAAATTTTTGTGTAAATTTTATTTGTTTAATCAATTTTTTATGTTTTTTAGATTAATATCTCTTAAAATATCTTTCTAAGATTAGTAAAAATAACTGCGCTATTTTACCAATTGCCAGCTATACTGAAAGATATATTTCCATTTTTGTTTTTCTTAACCAATTTTTGAAAACTCAAGCCTATACTCTAAAAATAAATGTTCGAAAGTAACAGGTGCTAACAATAAACAGAAACTAAACGAAACGATATTAACCAATAAGAAAAATTCCAGTATGAGGATTTTACCTTTCTTTCAATAGTTTTGATTTTCCCAGTGAGATGGGCCTTTGTCAACCAACAAAAATGTTCAGGTTCAATGAAAGTGCACACTTCTCAAATATTTTGTCAACAGTGTCGCTTCCATCGATTCCCCCAATGAACAGAAGCCAAAATCATAGCTAAGTTATTTTCCGTTTCTATTGATACACATATAAATATACCTAATCCCATGGTAAGAAATGGTTTATGAGTTTAGGGTGTTTGTCGCATCCTGTCCATAAGCAATTACAATTCTGGTTTATTCTTTAGTAGACTACCAACTGCAGGTTACTGTTGTGCTATTTTCAGGGCCGCGTGATACTTACTTCGAATGGGCGCTCAAATTTTTATCTTTCCGGCATTATGTCCGTGGTCCTTAAGACTACCCTTTCTTTCTATAGTTCTTCAAGGATTTTCAGGTGACCAACAAGGCTTAGTGTTTCTTCGTTTTAAAAAAATTGCAGACACTATATAATGTTTATAGTAGAAAATTTAATAAAATTTCAAGTGATGTTATTGGGCAGGAGCACTACTTCCTCCTATTATTCTCTTACCATTGCCTTTACGTTATTTGGCTTATACAGGCATTGCTCGAAATTCTGCCACTAGACGATAATGGATTTGAAGAAAATTGTATATGTCGAGTAGATCGTTTTTGCCTCCAGACCGCATTTTGTCTTAAAGAGACGTTGGCAATTCCAAACATTTTTTATGGGGTTTATAGACCCTAATCTCTGTCGAATATTTCAATATTATTATTGACCATGGCTGGGCTGATAACACTCTTTCATACGAAGTCATTATAGCTCTTGATTTGCTCTCTAGGCTGGTTGTGATTCGTTGGCCTTCTAGCATAGTTTTAATCGTCTTTAGCTGGTGTGTCTAGCCCTTTTCTACTGGACTGTTTGATTATGTACACATATAAAGTATTATTGAATGCGCCTTCTATATGCAGAAAGTACATACCTTTGAAATTTTCATCAACTGCTTTTCCATTCTTTTCTACTGGATTTTGTATTTTGAATTAGTAGGTGAGTCACTGTTTTGTAGATCAGTCTATTCTGTAGGAATTCGCTATTTATACATATGTTCATCAATTACTTTCTCCATTCTTTTCAAGGAGAAGTGATGTTAGTTAGGCTGATTGATTTTTCAGCCCCTGACAGAAACGTCACATTAACTGATTCTAAAAATTATGACTAGTGATTTCTTGCCCAACTCAACCGACGATATCCCCTCGGTCTAGGGCATCTCCAGCCCCACAAATGTAGAGCCTGTCAGATACCGTTGAGTACCTATTATTAACTCTTCCCGATTCAAGGGGAAATTAAATGAAGGTTCTGTCACCCCGTGACTGTGGTAGTGAACGCAAAAGGACGTTGACAATGCGCTAGAGTAAAATGAATAAAATAAGATAATTTGGCTTTTTTAGACAAATCATAAAAGAGACAGTCAGAGAGTGAAATCGACTTGTCGACAATGTCCTTGCGCGGAACGCTACGAAGTGGCGCGGCAATTTAAATATTTCATTTTATCTTTTACATTTAATTTAATGCGAGTATTTTCCGAGAAGCTTCTTACCTATCGCTCCGGTTGTTCTTATAGATTTTTATCCTGTGTATAGATCGATAGCAGTAGACCTTTGAGAAGGCTTTTCAAAACCTTGCGGTGTGTGGAAGATACGTTATCTCCTCGTAAAAATGTCACTAGGTTTTTCTTTGGAATATTCTTATCGCCTTGATGTAAATCTATTGATCGTATACTTAGATCAGCTTAGATTTATTGAATAGTTTTCTTACATAGAGTGTGCTGACGACTGTATTGCGAATGTAGAGCAATAAAATTATTCATGAAGGTAAAAATAACTCCTCTAGAAACGAGGTCGAAAAACTTATCCATTCGTGTACTTATTTTTTATCTCTATACTTGTTCCACTTGATTTTATATAAAAGACTGCATAGTGATCTTCTGAAAAATTAAATATCTAATCAGACTGAGCTCAATTGCTTTGATCGAACTCTTGCAATTATTACAACCTTGCTATTCATGATTCAATGGAGTGATCTTAATGTCATTCTTACTGCAAAAAATTACATGGAGGTTAAACTTTTGATATGTATGTTCAAATTTCATTTTGAGCATTACTGTAGCCAAATTGTCTTATTGGAAGCGCTTAATGTGATACAGGAACAGGGATCTTGCACAAATTTAAATACACATCTAGACTATTGACCCAATAGGTTGACAATTTATTCTTTCTATTATTCGAAAGAGGATGCTCAATTCCCTTGACATCCTGAAAATTATACCATAAGGATCCAGTATAATATTGTAACAGATATCAAGAGGACCTTGACACATTTCTGCACTTAGCTAATGCACTTATAGTACTTCATTCGACATTATCAAGCCAGAAAACTTCAATAGTTAGATAGCTTAGGTATATATGTATGTGTGCACTACAATTCCACCAGATAACTAAAAAAATAAATAAAAGATGCATTTATCAAACTGCTCCTGCCTGCAGCTACAATTCTTCTTTACGTTGGTCAAAGCCATAATTTGGAGTAATATGATATAATATCTATCAGAACTTTTTAGCAACGCGATTCTTTTTCGAGCAACAAAATATGAAACACAATTGTAAAATAATCAATCATGCTTCTCGAGCACACCCTGACCGAGTGGGGAAAAAAAATCACTTAAAACCAATAGAATTTTATTAAGAAGTTTTTTACACAAAATCATCATTTTTATTTACAAAATATTTCCTTTCTGTATAGTGTCTACCATTGTCGTTGCCAGCACCAATGTGTTTCTGGAATATCATCAGGTATATGAGCCTTCAATAGAATGGGGTGGCCTTTGAGCTTGCTCGTCAAAAGATTATCGAATGTAGGAATTCCCGAAGTACCGGCGTAGCAGTCATCAAACTGTGGAAAATGTATTCTAACCTGTGTTTGAAAAAACTCAATAAAGAATTTTAGACCCGAACGTGCGCGACATATTTATGTAAGCACACATTCTTGCTCGTCATTATCCTCATAGGCGTATCCAAGACTTGATGTTAATATCATAAAATAATTTCTTATAGCATCACAAGCGTCACTAGAAAGAAATTTTTTGACATATTTCACTGCTTAATCACTATGTATGTGGTACATATAATATACCACGTTGTTTTCAAGGTCGGAAAGGTAAGCTTGAATCCCGATTATGTTGAACAAATTCAAATTGAAAAGATTCCAATAAATAAAACAATTTCACTTCCGGTATATATGTACGACCTACCGACAAGTAGAGATTCTTATAGTGACACTACAGATTAGCGAGTTACTCGAAGTACTAAGCGAGTAGCACTTTTCTTCACTACTGAAAGATATATGCCCGTAATTTTCGTTCTCTTATCAGAAAATGCTTTACTTGAATGTGTGATTAGAAAAACATTTCACACATTCCTAAATGTGATTAAAGGGTGATTTTTGTTGTTAGTTAGTTTGCTAAAGTTTAATCAAAGAAAAATTGAAGAAAAAGAGAAAAACATTCTCACTTGAATGCAAGTTAGATTATGTTTATGGAAACATTGAGATTATTTTTGCTGGAATAGCGAGCATTTAGTACTTGTCTTGCTATTGAAGTCATTTCTTTACTATCGACTCCAGCTGAAGATTAGAAATCAGTTCCCTAGTCTCAGTCAACTGAGAGGAGAATGCCCCACATATATGCTTTGCCACAATATTCGGTTTAGTAATATCAGCAAACAATAATTTTAGCTTATTCACCGTACGAAAAATGAAGGAATAACTACAAATAAGGCAAATTAAATAAATAATTTCATACTCAAATTTATTATGAGAACTTTTGTACAATTCAGACACAAATATTTTTTATTTTTACAAGAAAATCAAAACAAACCAAGATGACTACCCAAGTAGCACAGCTTGACACAATTAGGGCTCGGAAGTGTAACGGTGACTTCGGGTCGTGTCAATATTGAATCCCATGTTACGAAACAATTATCATTGGAATTACAGTTTTGTAATGAAAATGGGGAATTACTAAATCACGTTACCGAAAGTAAAACCGTGCCAATCATTTGCACCTAAAATGGTACAATATTAACACACAAAATCGTATATGCTCCTAATTTGTTGTATAATCTGTAATGTAACCGTGATTACACAGATCAATTTCGGTGTCATAAAGACTAAAAGCTTTGAATTTTGCTTTCCTTCATCATCTTTCTCATATGTAGCAAAAATGCGCAAAAAAATATATATTATTGGCGCAATATTGGTACTTAAATGAACCTCTGTTCTTCGTGTGATAGAAAGAAAGAAATGAATCTCTTTTTTATAATATCGAATTAAATGCGATAATGAATTATATATATGCTTTGTTTTTATATTGGGTAAAGCAATATTTAAACGAAGGGCATTTCTCTGTAGGATTTTACTTCGAAAAAATACAATGCGCCAGGCTTTGAATGCATTTATTAAAGAATAATATATTTATTAATATTTCTAAAAAACTTCTTGAAGAAAATTATACCCTATCGAAACGAAAATATTATTTTGACATATACCCTATCGAAACGAAAATATTATTTTGACATATTTTATATCATGTACTTCCTAATTTCACTATTTATAAATATATATAAAGGAAATTTCTACCCATATATTAGTAAATTAAAATCATTTATTTTCGGAGTCCATTTTGGAAAATGGCATATGTCATTGAGTTTCAATAATTGTTCGAGTTTCTTAAATTTTTCATATATGTTTGATTATTCGTGTCGAAAATATTACTGTAACTGATAAGAAACTTCTTTTATTAAAAAACAAATGATGTTTTTATTAACATTGAAAAATGTTACAAAAATGATCAATAGTACAAAAATGGTAAATTTAAAACATGTATCTCTAAAATGTTTTATAAAAATTCCTTTATATCAACAAAAATGGAACTGAAACATTTTAATCTTAACATCATCTAAAGCTACAAAAGGTGTCTTAAAATGTTACAAATAAACACTGAAACCTTTTAGGATTAAAATTTTCCCAGTTTTGTAAAATGTGTCAAAAGCGTTTCAATATTGAATTATTAAATACCAAAGTCACAAGTCACTGTCAAATTTTACTTTTTGGTACAAACGCATTGTAATTTGTGTGATTAGTATTTGCCATTGGTTAGTATTCCTTTTTCCAAAAGATCTCTCATTTCTTTTACGGCCGAAGATAAATAGTTTTGTAAGTTGGGTTTTGTTTGACCGCAATATACATATAGCAATAACCATTGGTTGTATGTCAGGAATCTCATGGATCATACATAAAATTGGACAAAGGTCAAACTTCGAGCTCGTATGCATTGGCAAACCATCAATATTAATGTTGAGCGAAATATTAATGGGCTCTTGCGGATAAGAAAAAAGGTTTCTTGAACAGTTCCTAAGACCATTATACCAAAACTCACCGTTTCCCATTGGAATTACATCCACTGTTCGCGGGCTTTTAAGAGAGTTCTACTATCTTTCGGCAAGTATGTTAAGCCAAATCTTGACAGATCTGATAATAGATCATTTATAGCACTATGGCTTATTCTGAAATGCAATGCCCAGTCTCTTAATGTGTTCAGCAATGGAATCTTATCATTTAAAGCAATTTCATTATTACTCTCTTTTTCTTCATCAGTTAAAAGTTCATCATTGGTAAAATCCATATGAAATACATTTGAATTCCTTCGGTCATTATTTGGTTCTTGTTAATTAAGTTCAGTTGATGTACAATTTTCTATGCAAATCGGTTTAGCTTGCCCAGTTATAAAGGGAAGCTTGTTTGCTGATATTGTGGGGTTTTCTTTTACCGATGATGATGTAATCAGGTTTTCACAATTAGTCTGCCGTGCAAAAATTATAAGCTTTTGAAGGGAAAACTGCCGCTTGACTTTGCTGTAGAAAGACGTAGTATACTTATAGGGCTTTTTAATAGAATTACTAATAATATTTCTGCGCGACATTTTAACACCACTGAGAAGTTTGACACTTACAAACATGAATATCATTGAATCTTTTTAGGCTCATTTAAGCATCAGAAAATGAAAGTAAGCCAATATTATGTGACAATTTGGAAGCAATTCACTGAAAAGTAACTTTTAAGGAACATTTTTGAGAAGAGAGCTTAAAATGCTGTGGAATGGATACGTTACATGATATTGACACAATCTCATAACAATTTCGGCACATATAAATCTTGTTTCAAAATCCACTCACATGTGGAACATTTTTGAAGTTATGAGAAAGTAATAATTCTAAACTCATTTGCAACGGATCATTGGGACAATTAAATAACTGTTTTAAATCAAAGATTCATTTTAGACACATTTATGGGAAATTCTTAAAAAATGTTCCAGATAACTAAGTTTGATACAGATATGAAGCACGTACATAACAGTTACATAATGTAGCATTAATGGAAAAAATTTCCTAAAATGTTTCACTCTCTGTGTCAATATCATCGCAGAATGCTGCTTGGGTAAGTAATATGTATAATCAAAAGACGGCTGAGGCTCTACTTCAAAAAACCTAACGGCAGCCATGGAAGCGATATTAAACCTTCCACCCCTACATTTGCAGGTGAAAAAGGAAGCAATTTCAAGTGCTATTAGAGTACAAAAGGAAAAACAGTTAAAGCCAGGGGATTTGGTTGGTCATTTAAGTATCTTAAAACAGATAAGGTTCGAACAAATGACGACAATATCTGATATAATCACACCCAGGGTGGATTTTGTAAGTCCATTACAAGAGAGTTCTTGGAGACCGACAACAATAGCGTTCCACTAAACCGTCCTTTCAACAAGGTTCGATGGTGTGCTATACAGACGGTTCAAAAACGAAACAGTGGGGTCGGATTGGCTACGGCCCCAAATGCCATAAATCAAAGGCTCTAGGCTCTACCCCTAGCGTATTCCAAGCCGAAATATTGACCATAGAAGAATGCGCCAATACCTGCATTAAAAAAGCCATAAATGGCTCAACCATTAATATCCTCTCGGACAGCCAAGCTACCCCCAAGACCTTAAAGTCCTACACTGTGAAGTCAGGGATAGCCTGGGAATGTTTACAAACCCTCAAAAATTTATCAAGGAAAAACAAAGTTATCCTCATGTGGGTACATGGACCAGAAAGGCAATGAACTTGCTGACGGCCTAGCCAAAAGAGGAGCTGAAACTCAGTTTGTCGGACTAGAGCCATTTTGTGGCACTTTAAAGTGTTACCTCAGAGCTGCCCTAAATAACTGGGAGAATAAACAAAAATCCCTGTATTGGGAAATGCTACAAGGCTTCGTCAGGCAAAAGAGTTTATCGACACCTCTGGCGGAAAAACAAAGGAACTCCTTCTTCTTAGAAGAACAGAGCTCCTCTCAGGCCATTGTCCCTTGAGGTATCACTTAAACAAGCTGGGTTTGGCTGCGACTTCATCCTGCCGCTTCTCTCAGGATGCTCACGAAACATCGGAGCACTTGCTCTGAAACTTTGAAGCATTAGCCAGGAGGAGATTACTCCTCCTTGAACATGCTTTTCCTCCACGAAGTTACGTGTGGAACCTCAATCAATCAATCAATTGTTCTAGACTTTATTAACTGTCTGAACCTAGAAATGGAGTAAACGGGCACTCACAATAGATTTTTCAGGTCGCAGTGATTGCGAGGCAAACGCCTATACACCCCTTCACAAATCTAATCTAAACTAATCTAAGTAAAATGTACTTAAAGAGTAAAGAAAGAAAGAAAGTTACTGCTTTTTTTTTTTTTTTTTTTTATATATTATTAAGCCAAGCTCAGGGGATACCCTATGATGCAAAGCACAGCATGGCAGGAAGGAGATAGGGAAAGGATTAGGGGATATGAGGAAAGTGGCGGAGGTGTCGATGTATGTCGCCCTTAAACTTCCGCAGATTGTATGCCGGAGGAAAAACAGAAGATGGTAAGCTGTTCCACATTCGCACTGTTCGGGATAAAAAAGCATCTCTGAATTTTACTGTACGGCCGAAAGTAATTTGAAGGGTTAAAGGATGTGCGCGGTTTGCAGCGCGAGTATTGCATGCAGGAATCATTCTACAAGGGATTAGACTAGATATTTCATTAGAACATTGACCATGCATATAGCGATAAAGGAGCGAAAGGCATCCAACATTGCGGCGGTGCTCGAGTGAGTCGATATGACAAGTTATTGCCAAATCGCCAATGAGCTTGAAGGCTCTCTTTTGGACAATATCCAATGAAGCTAAGGCTGTGCGACCAGCCCCGGCCCATATATGGGAGTTGTATTCCATTCTAGGTCTAATGTAGGACTTGTAGAGGAGCGCTAGATTTGACGGCCTGAAATATTTCTTACACCTTTTCAGAAATCCAAGACATTTCGATGCTTCTTTGGCAACAGAGAAGATGTGATCTGTCCAGTTTAACTTACTGGAAATATTAATGCCAAGAATGCTTAGTGACGGTGAATCAGAAATGAAAGCTCAGTAGTAGTATAGCTATGTCGGTTCTAGACCACTTTTGATCGAAATTTTTCTAAGTCCAGAAATGACATTTGGACTTAGAAAAATTTCGATAAAAATTGGTTTAGAACCGACATAGCTTTTTGGGGGTGGTATTTCTGAAAAAAAATTTATACTCCGACCTTACAAACACACACACACACACACACACACACACACACACCTACACATTTATTTTTTGTTAATACCCACACACAATAATTGTAGCTGATCTTTACTAACGCACAACTCGAACTTCTTAACATTCATTAAAACACAGTAAGCAATAATTGTTAAAGTTGATTATTTTATTTTACCTCACCAGAGATAATTTCTAAAAAAATATTTTTTGGCATAATGACGTTTTATCGCTGATAAGAATTGCGCCGGCAGCATAATGTATTCGTATGAGAATAGTTCTATGACCGCAATACGAGGTTGATAAGAAAACTGACCCCAGACTTTTCGAATAATAAATTTAGCGTAAAACTGGCCTTGAAATTCATAATGGTGATAACACGTATGAAACTGGCTCGATGACCAGAATACGAAACTGATAAGAATAACGTACAACTGCTCGATTTAAACTAATTAGACATCAATCATAAATTGCCAAATTTTTATAAATGCAATGAAATCTAATCAATTGTGGTTAACAAATTTAGAGCGTAAAATTCCCATCATCTATTTTAGTAAGCGACCCGCAACCACAACTTTTGAATAAAAATTTCATGAGAAATTCAAGTCAATTCGTTTTCAAACCACTATATCCTGTTATGCCAAAAATTAGAAGCCGCAACTTTTGATAAAAATTTCATGAGAAATAGAAATTAAGCAATTTAACTGTAATTAAATTTCTCATATATGAACAAAGATTCTATACATAAAATAAAGCCGCAAAACGCTTTGTTTTTTTTTTTTTCGTTAGAATAAATTTACAGGAAAATGGTAACCGCACCAAAAATAAATGATGGAAATTAGTATAAATACAGTTGTAAAAATGATACAATTATCAGTTATTTATTTCTTAAGCTTTTGAAATACCTAAGGAAAATTTGAAAATTAATAGAAGGTAGGTAGATACAAATTAATAACTGCCACTTGAGAAAACTGACTGATCTTTAAGTATCAGCGTAATACACCCCCTTTCATGTACAATTTTACTTTTCTAGCTCAGGAATTTCAATGGCCCCAAAATCTAATAGCCAAATCTACTTTCGTTCAATAAATTCGGAAAGAAGTGCTACATCTAATACTTTGGAAGATGATATAAGAAGAGGGATAAATCGTATTGCTTCTTTGCGGGAATATCTTGATATATTACATTTATTTTGCGATGATGATGAAGAAATTCCTGAGTCTGATTATGATGAAGATGAGGATATGAACATACACTTGGACCATGCAGTGATTGATACAGATTCCGATAATGAAGATGACGATAACTTTGAAATAAAAATATCATTCCACTACATAATTTCAAATACTGAACCCTACTGCATCTATTGTGCAATCAATAGAAATGTTATAATTGATGATGAAGTATTAGTAAATAGGTCGTTTTTTAATTTTGATGATTTGGATGATTTTTTGGTTGAACATTTTGTAGTATGTACTAATTGCAATAATGCACTAGATATAAATATTATATGAAAATTACTTCTCGTAGGTCTTTTATCTTCTTTTATTCATTCGTTTCTCTCTACTTTTTTCTTCTAGATGTATGTGTGTATATACATATAGCCTTTTATTCAACTATTTTCATACCTTTTTTTCTTGGAGGGGTATATAAGGAGTACAGCTTTTCGCTTTCGTTGATCAGTTTACTCACGTTGATTGAATCAGGTATTTTAGTTATTTCTAAAGATGGCTTCTTATACAAAAATGTCAAATGAAATAGTAAATAATTTAAAAGAAGTTATACCTTTACTTCAAGCAAATAATATTTATGAGTTAAAGAAGTGGATAAAATATTGTAAAAGTAATATTGGTTTAATGTATCAAGCTCTAAAACGAGCTAAGACAATAGGTGAAAAGAAAAACTTAGAAACGAATATAGGCCATATGAAAAAGTTTTTATGCGATATTACATCACTAGTTCATGTTGGTGGTGGTGGTGGTGGTGGTAGAGTAAAACTTGATAGAAGAAATGAGTCTATAGTGTGGAAAGATATAAATTCAGCATTCAAAAATCGCATTCAAACAGGTGTTTTTATTAATAAAACGTTTAAAGATCCTAAACTGTTTTTGAAACGAGTTGGAACACTGTTAGTGACGCGATTGAAAAAAATATTGGGAAAGTTTAATACAATTAAAGTGAACACTTCTTTTTGCTGTGAATTTAAAAAATTAACTACTGATGGTACAGAAGTTCGAGAATATAAGTATCTAACAACAGGAAATAATACAATTGATGGTGGAAGTAATTTAAAAGAACTTGTTAAGAACATACAAGGTGTATTGTTAACTAATTTAGATGAGTTTCAAGAGCGTGATAGCGGATGGGCTTTAAGTCAAATTATTAACTTGGCGGTGAACATCAACAAATATGTACCGCTTACAGGCTCATCATATATAGATTTACCTCCACAAATAAAACGGAAAAAAGCTTGTGTTAATGTAAAAAATTCAGATAACGCATGTTTTGCTTGGAGTGTTGTAAGTGCTATACATTCAACTACTTTACATGCAGATCGTCCAAGCTCATATCCATATTACGCTAATATACTTAAATTTAGATGGCATCACTTTCCCGATACAAATGAAAGACATCTCCAGGTTTGAAAAAAAAAATAACATTAGTGTTAATATATATATAATGAAAAAAAAGAGAGGTGATTTTACTGTTGTACCAACAAGATTAACCAACCAAAAATTACTGCAACATATCAACTTGTTAATGCTTCAGGATAAATACGTAGATAATACTGATGACTTTGATAGCAATGATAGTGATGATGATGACGATGATGCTGAAGTTAATTATCATTTTTGTTGGATAAAGAATTTATCACGATTAGTATCATCACAGTTACCACGGCAAGGACATAAAAAGTGGATATGCGACCGATGCCTTCATTATTTCCATACTGAAGTTAAGCTAAAGCACCACACCATGGACTGCGAGCAAATTAACTCATGTAAAATAATCTTACCGACAGAAGATGCGAAGTGGCTGTCATTTAAGAATTTTAATTATAAACAACGATGTCCATATATAGTATATGCTGATACCGAGAGTTTGTTACATCCTATTAATGTTGCAGCTGGAAGTAGTACTAGGCGTTATCAAAAGCATGAGATACATAGCATTGGACTTTATTTTATGTGTTCTTATGATCCAACTCTCAATTTCTATCATTCATATCGAGGATCAGATTGTGGAAAATGGTTTGCCTGTGAACTCAGAAATTTAGCTGAGGATATTGAGGCAACATTTCTTTGCGAAATTTCTATAGAAGAAATCACAGAGGAACTTGCCAGTAAATTAAGAAGTCAGACCGTTTGTCATATATGTGAATCCGAATTTTTAAATTCAGATGTACGTGTAATAGATCACAGCCATATGACCGGGAAGGTGCGGGGGATGGCTCATCAAAATTGCAACATAAATTTTCAAGATAGTCGTGTAATTCCAGTGATCTTTCACAATTTGAGTGGATACGATGCTCATTTTATTATTAAAGATATTGCTATAGCTTTTGATGGTAAAGTTAATTTACTACCACTAAATAAAGAAAAATACATTGCTTTCACAAAAAAAGTAGAAGGTTTTCAAGCTACATATAAATTTATAGACTCCTTTCGATTTTTACCAACATCTCTTGAAAAATTAGCTTCTTACTGTGATGACTTCAGATTAATAAAGAGAGAATTTCCTATTAATCATCACCTTCTTTCAAGAAAGGGGGTATTTCCTTACGATTACGTAGACAGCTGGGTAAAATTAAATGAGGTTCATCTTCCATCAAAAGAAAATTTCTACAATAAACTTAACGATAGCCATATCAGTGATGATGATTATGCACATGCGCAAAATATATGGCGAGTATTCAATATTCAAACAGTGGGTGAATACTCTGATCTATATTTAAAAACTGATATTCTTTTATTAGCTGAAATATTTGAAAATTTTCGTAATAGTTGTCTTCAAAGCCATCGACTAGATCCAGCTCATTACTTTACAACTCCAGGTCTAAGTTGGGACGCTATGCTGATGCACACCAAAGTGAAATTAGAGCTCATTACAGATATTGACATGCTATTATTTATTGAAAGAAGTATTAGAGGGGGTGTAACCCAATGTAGTGGGCGATATAGCAAAGCAAATAATAGATATATGGCAGATTATAAGCCGCAGGATAAAATAAAATATTTGATGTACTTTGATGTGAATAATTTATATGGATGGGCAATGTCACAGTTTTTACCTACAGGAAATTTTAAGTGGATTGAAAGTGCTGATATTGAAAATACTTCCGACGATTCAGATGTTGGATACTTGTTGGAGGTTGACTTAGAGTATCCACATGAAATACATGATCATCATAAAGACTTACCATTTGCTCCAACGCAAATGAAACCTCCTGAATCGATGAATTCAAAACTATTGCTAACCGAATATAATAAAGATCGATACGTTATTCATTACCGCAGTCTCAAGCAATGCTTAAAAAATGGTTTGATATTAAAAAAAATACATCGAATTTTGCAGTTCAATCAGTCACCATGGTTAAAAGAGTACATTGATTTAAACACAGCTTTTAGAACAATAGCAACGAATGAGTTTGAAAAAAATTTTTTTAAGCTTATGAATAATGCTGTATTTGGCAAGACGATGGAAAATGTTCGGAACCGTGTGAATATCAAACTTCTCACTAAGTGGCATGGTCGATATGGAGTTAAAGCAATGATAGCTAAACCTAATTTTCACAGTAGAACTATATTCGATGAGAATTTAATTGCAGTTGAATTAAATAAAACCCAAGTGCTTATGAATAAACCTATTTATATAGGCCAAGCTGTACTGGATATATCCAAAACATGTTTATATGAATTTCATTATGGATATATGAAGCGTGCTTATGGAAATTTATCTAGATGTATCTATACAGATACAGATTCATTAATCTATGAACTGGATGATATAGATCCATATGAAATAATGAAAAGAGATATACATATGTTTGATACAAGTGATTATTCTGTAAACAACATTTATGATCTACCACGTCGCAATAAGAAAGTTCCAGGCTTGATGAAGGATGAATTGAATGGACGTGTCATGACTGAGTTTATTGGTTTGAGAGCCAAGATGTATAGTTTACGAGTTGATGGTAAAGATTATTTAAATAAAGCTAAAGGAGTTAAAAGTTATGTTTCTAAAAAATCAATTTGCTTTATAGATTATAAAAAATGTTTAGATCAATTTACTGAAATATATAGACAACAAAATTGTATACGATCTGTCAATCATAATGTTTTTAGTATAACTCAAAATAAAATTGCCTTAAGCCCTTTTGATGATAAACGTTTTATTATAAATGGCTCCACATATACTTTACCTTGGGGTCATTACAGTTTATTGAACAATTGAAATTTTAGCAAAATAAAAGGCTTCATATTATAAGAATTTTTGTTTTTATTGTTCCCATAAGATTAATTACTAGTCTTATAAATCATTTATTTATTTATACAGCAAATTTATAATATTTCATTTTTATTGACCCATGAATTGTGTTTTGCAGAGAACCCTAACCATTTTACAAAAAATTTATTCCGTTTTTTCTTCAATACTTTTTCAACAAGGTAATTATGTGGATATTTAGTCTTTAGTAGTTCTTTTTCATAAAATCCTCCTTTGATTGGGTGTCTCTCATAATCCTCTAGCAGATATGTAACCGGATTCGTATTTTGTATGTTTTTAATTTTAAAGATCTCAGTCGTCCAGTTCGGTGTGTACCCCTTTTCAAATATATGTTTATGCTTGCTGATGCGAACATAGTCATCAACCTTATATTTTGCTGCCCCCGCTATTTTTATGTGATTGTATACTGTTTGTAGTAGAATATTTTTATTAATGTGATTAACATCGGAGGGGCGCATTTTAATGGTCCTATGCTTTTTATTATTGTATTCATGAACTAGATTATGTACAAAATCAATCCAACGATAGGAACCATTCTTACTGAATTCTTTCCACATCATACCTTTTAATGTTCTATTAAATCTTTCAACTATTGAGGCTTTCATTATACTAAAAGTCGAATAGTGTTTGATTCCATATTTTACCATTAGTGTCTGGAATATTTTATTATAAAACTCTTTACCATCATCTGTCTGCAAATGTTTAGGAATCCGACCGCTTTTTAGAACTTTTTCCATTGTAGCCGTTACCTCTTTTCCAGTTTTATTTTTAATGGGCTTTACCCAAGCATATTTTGAAAATGTATCAATAACTGTTAGCAAATAGTAGTATCCATTATTTTCGCGAACATAAGCACCCATTTCAACCAAATCTGCTTGCCAGAGATCATCCAAATCTTTCATAATGACACGACGCCGGGGAAAATTTCGACGAGCTGCTTTATGCAGCTCACTCACAAGGGCCTCTTTACTCATTGTTAGCTTTGACTATAAGAGATTCTACATTTATTAACCCTCGTAAGTTCTTTTCAATGTCTTCGCACTTTGTATCAATATAAACTTTTAACTTTTCAAATGACTTATTTATGTGTGATTGTGTCAATGTTTCCAGTTTTTCTCTAGTTATTTTAATAATATTATGTACATTCGCAAGCTTTTCCTCTAATTCACTCTTAGCTGTTTTTGTTTCTAAACTACTATGGGATTTGCATAAATCTAAATATTTATCTATTGTCTCATCTATATATAGCATGTTTACAGCATCACTATCTTCTTCTGGATTTTTGAGATTCTTAATATTCTTGAATTGCATATCATAGTTGTTATCTGAAGTTAACAGAAAACCCACTCCTGCAGGTCCGCTTAGGCCTCTTTCGCCTGGTGGTCCAGAGGGACCCCGTTCTCCTCGAGGTCCGGGGGGGGCACGTCCAATATTACCATCTCTTAGCGATCGTCCGAACTTGTCAACACTCATTTCATGAATAAATATATAAAAGCGGAAGAAGGCTTTTTATAAAATTAAATCAGACTCTCTTAACTCCTCAATAATGGAAACAATTTCATTGTTATGACTATTATTTCCAGCTACTTGAGAGCCAATTAAAGGTCGTAATCTGTCCACCAATTCATTTGGATCGTCCCAGTAAACATAGTCAATAGTGTCTCTTGGAAGCTTCATGAGCCCCTTACCTTCATGACTGATAAATTTCTTAATAATTCTCATATATTTAGGACCTTTACTACCTCTTATTTGCCCATCTGCACTATAATCACGTCTATGGGCATTAGAATTTTCCAAGATTTCTCGATAATTAGCCAAGTCTTTTTCATCATATAAACTCTTTGATGGTTCTTTCATAAAAAGAAGTTCGCATAAACCCATTGTTATGTAATATTGCTTCCCATTAATAATAAAATGTTGTGAATCAATATCAATGCTAGATTTCCCAATTTTCCACCCTCCATTATCCATATAAACACCATAAGTGTTGTCAATTTTAGGACTTTTGGTTTGGTAAAATTCTAAATATTTATTAACTAACCCAGTTGATAAGTTGAGGGTGGAATCCGATTTATTAGCTAAGGTTCTTGAATGAGTAGGTGTTCCATACTCGTCTAGTGATGACATTAAAGAAGAGTCTCTATACTTTAGCGGTGTGCTTGTTGGTTCCATTTTCATATACATTTGTTTTGGGTTTAACTCGAAGCCATCATAATCATCATCATCTTCATCATTTATTTCATTTTCCTTTTTTGGTTCTGGTTTGATATCAGCATGAAGCCTCTGTTTTGCTTTTGTATCACTTACAAGCTCTTTAAGTGGTCTTGTTATGGGCTTAAATGTTTCTTCAAGTTGAGATTCAACATCGATTCGCCCCGTTTTTATAGTTCGATACTTTTTCTTGATAGCATTCCTAGTTTTAATAATATCCTTGATTAACTCCTTCTTATTCGTAATGATTTCCATCTTTTTACCCATTTGTAATGATAATTATTTTTAAAACGATCTGTTAACGGCTTTATTAACTGGTCTGTTAACAGCTTTAACTGCTGTCGTAACCGCTTTAACTGATCTGTTAACAGCTTTAACTGATCTGTTGACTGCTTTAACGGGTCTGTTATATTTATACAGAAATATATGTATCGAATCCCTGACGATAACGTCCCTTGCTTAAGGGGCTGTCTTTATCTACTACCAGAAACCCATATTTATCCCCCCAACACTTAGCACACATATCTCGGAAAGTATCAAAATTCATATCCGTATTAACATGATCATCATAAGCGTGCCTAAGATTTGTATCATCTTGCTTAAATAAAATGAGAAAGTTGGCATTATCTCGTACCAAGTGTTTTGGTATATGAGTATAAGTCTGGCAAAGATAAATTTAAAAGTACACCAGATCGCAACATAGCAGATCGGATTTTGGCTGAAAAGGCTTGGAGTCGAGTTAAATCTACTGACGCAAACCTAGGTGAGCGTGCAAACGCATTGCTAGTTACCAATATCATGAATGCTAAGGCTAAATTCGGGGTGGGTATGGCGAAAATGAGCACACGAAAGAAAAATAAAAAAGTTAAGAAAAACATTACCCTGAGAGCGGTTATCTCAAAGGTGCGAAAATCTATTCAAAGGCAAAAACCTGATTCTTTGCAAAGAGCCATTGCGTTGGCACGAAAGGAAGTAGGAGATACAATTAAATATAGGAAGAAATATGTGAAAGTTCCACGAGTCATACCTATACCAAAAACTGGCGGTATTTTACCATTCCTCGTTCCTTTATTTGCAGGTCTTTCTGCTTTAGGATCGCTAGGAGGAGGTGCATCAGCTATTGTAAACGCTGTTAATTCTGTTAAAGATGCAAAAGAGCAGCTCAAAGAGAGTAAGAGGCATAATGAAGAAATGGAATCCAAGCTAGTAGGAAAAGGCCTTTACTTAAAACCTCATAAAAAAGGATTGGGGTTGTACTTAAACCCAGAACCAAAAAACTATTGAAAACGCTGCCTAAAAGACCGCTAACTGAGGTAGACTTACTTAAATATGCAAAGGATCTACCACATTTTCGAGGAGTTTTCATGCGTGATAAGCTTCCAAAGAAACTTAACAAGAAGGAATGCGGTATTATCAACTTGGATATATCATCCGGTCCAGGAACTCATTGGGTAGCGTACTATAAAAATGATGAAGATATTCAGTACTTTGATAGCTTTGGAAATCTACAACCACCATTAGAAATTATAAAATATTTAACTAGTAATGTAAGGTATAATTATTCCCCATATCAAACATATAACTCTGTAATATGTGGTCATTTATGTTTGAAATTTTTGTATGATTGTTACGAAAAATAAAAGAATATGTATGTATTTTTATTTATTTATTTAAAATATTTCCTTTATACAATAGGAACAACAAGGCCCCTTAATTCTATTATATAACTTCAATAGTTTGGATATTCGCAAAAATTCTCTTTTAACATGCCGGCAATTACAAGTATCTGGACCCGATGTTGAAGTATTGTAAGCCCAACTGCAGGATTCATAATGCTCCCCATATTTTGAAGTCAAAATGTTCATTTCTTTATATTCATGCAAAAAGCGGTAGGATTTTTCTATTTCCTCCTTATGTTCTTCTAGTAACAACTTGTCATACTCTTGCAAGAATCTGCTAATATCGAAATGTTTAAGAAATATTTGCACTTCATCATTTAATCTTTCCATATTTTTTTATTTCTTCCTTGTACTACTGAATTCCCCAGTGGTTCAAACTGAAATGATTCTCATACCCTAACAAATCTATATAAATGAGGAGGAAATCAGATAATTGCATCATTTTAAATTACACCACAATGTCATTAACACTTACATTAAGCGGAAATTCATCTATATTAACAACCGAGTATTTCCCACCCATAGATTTGTCGGGGGATTATGTATGTGGGTTAATTGATTTCCAAACTTACAATTCAATACCAAATATTGAGAATAACAAAAATAATCTACTTCACATTGGGGGTGCGGTTATAGAAATACCTACAGGATCATATGAGATAGATGACATAGCTGAATATCTGGAGAATCAATTAAGTAAATTAAGTGAAGAGGGTTACCATATAAAATTGCGTGCGAACAATAACACTTTGAAAAGTGAAATCAAATCTAGTGGGCCCATTTACTTTAACAAAGAGGGTACAGTTGGATCACTTTTAGGGTTTAGTAAGCGACAACTGGAACCTAATAAATTGCATGTATCAGATTTACCAGTTAATATAATTAAAGTTAATACAATAAGAGTGGAATGTAATATAATAAGTGGATCATTCATGAACGATACCCGAGTACATACAATACACGAATTCTCCCCAAAGGTGGGGCCTGGTTATAAGATAGTTGAGGTACCAAAGAACGTCATTTATTTACCGCTAACCACTCGAAGAATTACTTCCATTAGCTTAAAGCTCATTGATCAGGACGGTGATTTAATAAATTTTAGGGGAGAGACAATAACAGCTCGGTTACATCTAAAACCGCAACATGATAATATATAATAAGGATAAATTACGTACATTAGCTACCCTCAACAACAGTTCACCTGCAACTCTCACCGAAATTAGACCACAAAGAGAAAAAAAGGTCAAACTTACCACACAAAATAAGAATTACTTGAGATCTTTAGGATTTATCATAAAAGACGAGCAATGAGTGAAGTTTTGAGTATCAAGGATGCTGTAAGCTATGATAATAGTGTCGCAAAAATTGAATATCATAGTTACTCACCCTTTACGAACTCTTTCAAAAACAATGATGAAATACGTATAGCTATTCAACATCAAGACATCTATGTACTTCCAAGTGAAAGTTTTATTTACATTGAAGGGAAATTGGAATGTACTCCTAGGGCGGCTGACAAAACTCCCGATGTAAAGTTAACTAATAATGCGATGGCATTTTTATTTGAGGAGATCCGATATGAAATAAATGGAGTACAAATTGATCGAAATAAAAATGTTGGTCTTACTTCAACGATGAAGAATAAGCTTTCATTAAACGAAAGTGAAAGTAAAATGCTTCTAAATTCAGGATGGTCTCTCACCAATATAACTCTTAACACAGAAAGAAACTTTAATTTTTGCATACCACTAAAATATCTTCTTGGATTTGCTGAGGATTATAAGAAAATAGTTATTAATGCCAAACATGAACTAGTTTTGGTTCGTTCCAGAACGGACCTAAATGCAATTTATGCCAAAGATTGTGATGGCTCAGTAAATATACTTAAATTACAATGGCATCTGCCACATGTTACTGTAGCTGATATGGAAAAGTTGTCTCTATTGAAAATTACCGAAAGTAATCGGTCGATTGAAATGGTATTTCGAAGTTGGGATTTGTATGAATATCCATCACCACCGCAGTCCACGCGACATACATGGGCTGTTAAAACAGTTAATCAACTAGAAAAACCAAGATATGTGATTTTTGCTTTACAAACTGACCGTAAAGATTCGAGTGAAAAAGATGCGTCCAAATTTGATCACTGCAACCTAACAGACCTAAAAGTTTATCTAAATTCTGAAAAATATCCATACAATGATTTGAATATAAAATATAACATAGATCAATACGCTATATTATATGAGATGTATTGTAAATTCCAACAGTCATATTACAACCGCCGATCTGAACCATTACTCACTAAAGAGCAGTTCAAAAATTTGGCTCCTTTAGTTGTTATTGATTGCTCACGCCAAAATGAATATCTCAAAACTGGTCCTGTAGATGTCAGCATAGAGTTTCAAACATCTGTAAATATACCGAAAAATACTGCTGCATACTGTCTACTTATACATGATAGAATAGTTCAGTACAATCCTCTAACTAGTGAAGTTCATAAACTGTAAAAATGAATTGCATCATTGATATTCAAGGGTTCAAAGGACCTAGAAATACGTTCATCTTAAAGGAAATTGCCATTATAACTCAGAATAATCAACTACAGCACTTTATTTTGAAACCAATATACAACTTTGAAAATCTACCTCCGGAACTACAAAATCAAGCAAGATGGCTAAATCAATATCACCATGGATTTGTTTGGAATGGAGGATTTACTTCACAAGATAGTGTCACTACCCTTTTTAAAGATATTCTCCAAGACAAAATCATATATGTGAAAGGAAATGAAAAAATCAAGTGGATTACCGATATATTAAAGTTGGAAAATAATGTACCAATTTACAATTTAGATGAAAAGGGGTGTCCTATATCAGAAGAATTACGAAAAACTTATGTTGATGTACCACGATGCGTAATACATAGTGGTGTATGTGCATTACAAAATGTTTGTCTGTATAAGAAATTTATGGATAATTTTTAATAAAATACATTTTTTAAAAAAAATCAATTGTTTTATTCACACAATTTTATAATATATAAACTATTCACTTTAGCTGGAACTCTACAGTTTATGAAATGACCATGTTGTAAGTCTGCTTCATTTTCCTCAAATCAACAGATGTGATGTCAGATTTATATGTAGAGTCATTCTCTCTGAAGTATTCAATTTCACCATTACTCAAAATCCGTTCTCCTTCAAGTTCATGATATTCATAACAGGATATTTTTAGAGTTCTATGCTCATAGTTGCTATCATATGTACATCGAACTCTCATTGATTTGTCCTCCTCAAAGTTTAATTTAAAATGCCTGTAAAACACACGATCACTCTCTATAATTCCACCTATATCTTTTTCTTTGCTTATTAAGTTTTGCCTAAATCCCTCAATTGCCTCCTCAACACTCACTACACTATTTTCTGGTATTAATTCCACATCAGTTTCCTTAGGTGATTCAGTTCCATTTTCTGAAGAGATAACAGAAGAATCATCATTTAAGGGTATATTAGTTGTTGTTGTTGTTGTAGATAATGCATCATAAGTAGCATTACTTAGTGTAAGTAACCGAAATGATAAAGAAATTTGAACGGAATCATTATTTGGCAACTGTATATTAAAATCGATATTATCACTTGATTTATGCCCTAAGTTTAAATTGATTGGGAGTGCTAAGCAATTTGCATATAAAGAGCATACTAATGCAAATGCAATAAAAATTTTGAATGACATAATATCTCTTTATTTGTTTAGCTGTTGATTGCTCAAAACGTTGACAAAGACTATGCATTATTACGGTAATTTAATTGATTATATATAATTCCACCCTTATCACTCAATTTTCATATCAGAATTTGTTTGGGTATTACTGCTTTCACACTCTTTTACATCTTTTATTTTTTCTGATTTGTATGCTTCTTGTTGCTTTATTGGTTTTCGATACCACTCCTCCTCACCTGCAAACGGGCAGTTATGTAGGAAGAAATTAGTACTTGGACGTCTGATCGTCCCATCTTGTAGCCAGCCTATTACAGTTATTTCTCCTCCCTTGACTTCAATCTTAACATGTTCAAATGGATTGATGCGCATCTCCCCAAAATTTGAGGGAATTGGTTGACCTCTACTCAAAGTTAATACCTTGCATCTTTTACCATTTTCAGCAGTCATATATACTTTCATTAAGTCACATCTTACAACCGAATGCACAATCTTCATATACATCCAACCATTCAGACAGGTACAAAAATGCGTTTCATCCCATATAGAATCAACCCAAAACATTTTTTTTTTATGCCCTCCCGTTGAAACTATGTTAACCTTTCTATTGTCAGATTACCAATGATCAGGTGTTAAAAATGAAAATGTATTTATTCATTTTCTTTCACCCTTTTCAGGACTCAAGAACGTACTAATAATGATCCCATATACATTGATACCAATAACTCTAAAATTGCACCACCTTACTTTTTCCACCCTTTGACTGTATAAAATAAAATGAAACTAAATAAATGTTATTCAAATATATAAATATTTATTTGTTTATTTTAAATAGTTGTACATATTTGGTATTTTATGAGGATAATTAATTTCATTTTCTTCTACATCATCATCATCATTGTCATCATCATCATCACCATCATCATTGTCACTAATAATGAATTTTAAATTATAAGTTTTATTGGGATGAAATTCAATAATAATTTTATAGGTTTGCTTGTTATTGATGTCATTGATAACATCTTCCGAGAGGTTATTGAATCGGGCTGGTAAATATAGGTAGTTATCATCCAATTCCAGCAATAGCTTTTCACCAAAACTAGTACTTTTCCTAGTAACGTTGAGAATTTTATATGTTTTGTTTACATCCATTTTTGTAACAGAGAGTGTCGGCTTGAAGTTAAATCCATTTAAAATAGCTAGATATTTAGTATCAGGTTTTGACGTTCGAGTTACGGAATTATCATCTCTCATCCCCCGGGTTCTTTTAATATGCAACTTTTTTGAATTATCACAATCCATTTTATCCTGAGTGATGTATCAGATAGTACTTTATTATACAAAATTCAAAGCCTTACTAACGTCCAAACAATTATTATCGAAAGGTTTTATAGAGCAAATATAAAAAGAAAAAAATGGTGGGGGCTTTTCCCACACCCAAAAATTTGCCTCATATATGAAACCACAACATCCTGAACATGTGTTATGTATTAAAAATTAAAAATAAGATCGTCCCAGTAAACATAGTCAATAGTGTCTCTTGGAAGCTTCATGAGCCCCTTACCTTCATGACTGCTAAATTTCTTTTATAGCTATGTCGGTTCTAAACCAATTTTTATCGAAATTTTTCTAAGTCCAAATGTCGTATAAAATTTTTTTTCAGAAATACCACCCCCAAAAAGCTATGTCGGTTCTAAACCAATTTTTATCGAAATTTTTCTAAGTCCAAATGTCATTTCTGGACTTAGAAAAATTTCGATCAAAAGTGGTCTAGAACCGACATAGCTATACTACTAAGCTCCATCAAAAGAAACGGGTGTGGTTAAGTTATGATCTTGTTTTAATGAGATAAGACAGCTTTGGGACTTTGATGCATTGAATTCGACGCGATTCGCTTTGCCCCAAGCGAGGATATTGGCAAGATCGTTATTCAATGATCTAGTCATGCAATCTCGTTTAACACATGCAGCATTCCCCCTGGATTCTGCAAGAGTGTCAAAGGATTAAAACTGAAAAACAAAAAAATATATTTATATAAAGTAAAAGAATGCTTACTACTAGCATTGAAAAGAGTATAAACACTATTTCTAATTGTAGTTAATGTGTTGGTCTGGATCATATCTTTAAGAACTATTTTGCTCTTAATGGTTATTTGTAGTCAAGCTATTATACCTTGGCCTTTGGTGGGGATGAGGCGCCTCTTAAACCACTACACCAAATTATCTGAAATTCAACGTTAGTTAGGAATGAAAATAAAACCACTGAATTGCCGTTGTCGATCTTTATAATATAACTGGCCCTGTACGTTTATTAAATCAGAAAATTTTTACAAATTTATTTCTTACTCGTAACAATATATTTTATTGATTTCGATGAATCAATGAACTGGTAGAAAAGTTTACATTGCGAAATTGGAATACAGGAATTCAGGATTTACAAAACTGTACAAAAATGCAAACATGCACATTTACACGATAAAGAGCTGGGAAACTTGATCCTTCCCTGAGTGCTTACCTCCTAATGTTGATGTAGCATTGTGAAATTAAATGACTTGTTTTAGTTATTCAAACTTTTAATAAAATGATATTTTACAACCATTGCGGTAACAAGCGTTTGCTGATAAGGAAATTATTCCGTGGTAGTAACAAATGGTGTGTTCTGTTCAACCTAGAGAATACCAAGTTCGTAAAGATAACGCCGAGGTCATTTAAAACTTAACAATTTTAATTAAATAAATAACTAAGCAATAATCAAGAGAAACAGAAATGTAGCACCTCAAAATTGAATTCTTAAATTCAGAAACATGAGCAAATCTTCTGAAACTGTACACATATCGGATGATAGAATTAAAGGCAATCTAAACTTTTCTTCCTTTATTGTAATCAAGCTTTCCAAATATTTCAAATTCATAGGTCAAAATAGGTATTAGCAATAAAAATATTTGCGTAGGCATGGGTGTACAATGCCTTGACCCCCATAGTGAATAAAGTCCTGCATAAGCTCTACTCACAACATTATTGATGTGAAGATTCCACTTAAGCGTTTTATGGAAAATTACCCCAAAACTTTTAGCTGACTCAAAAATATAAATAACATTGTGGCTAAAGGAAACTAATGGAAAACCATTGATATTAAGCTCACGCCTATGGATAAGCAAATACTTAGATTTAGAGAGATAAAGCCGCTATGCAAGCATAATTTTTAATTGTGAGATAACCCATGACTTAGGTTATTACTTTGATATAAATCACTGAAAATTGTAAACAAACGCTAGCTTAGCAGTGAAATTTTTTTAGCGTAATATTGCCTTCTCAGCAATTATTATTCTCAAAGAATTTGTGCAATAACCAATATTGAAGTTTATATGCCGCAATTTTTTTATAAAAAGCCGGTGCTTAGCTGAATCAAATTAGAAATAGTCAAACGTCTGAAGTGGTTTATTATGGTAAAAAGATCGGCATACTCTGCCATTCAAATTAATATCGGCATAATTTGCCATTCCATTCAACCTCGGTTTACTCTGCCATTTCTAATAACATCGGCATACTCGGTCTTTTCAATAAAAGCGGCATAATCTGCCATTTCTAACAATATCAGCATACTCTGTCATTTTTACCAAAATAGCGGCACACTCTGCCATTTCTGATAGCATTGACATACTCTTCAATTTTTAGAAATATCGGCATACTCTGCGTCCTATCAAAGCCATATACAAATATTGTGCCAAAGTCGAACTAACATCGGCTCTGTAGCCATACAAGTAAGTAAGGCAGCCTTCTGCCCAAAGTGACACCAATTCTTTCGGAACCTATTATCAAAGTCTTTAAAATGTTTAGACATCATCATTTTCCACCACCGGACTTCAAGACATATAACATAATAGCTCATTCAGCAAATCCTCATTTACCCGAGAGATACAATCACCAAGTGCACTAGATCTATACAATTGAACACCATCAGCATAAAGCTGTAGAGTAGAATACTTAACTTGAGCAAATATACCATTTATAAACATAGCAAATAACATGACCCCAAGAATCGATCCCTGAGGTACTCCAGATACAACTGGTAGAAAGGAGGATTGAGTACTATTAGCAAAGTCTGCTTATGATCTGTTGCTAAATAGTCATTAATTAATTTTGCAGAATGAGAAGAGAAGTTAGGTAAAGTTCCTTTTAAGTTTCTTGTGAAGAAGTCTGTGATTAACGGTAACAAAAGACTTTGATTAATAAGAAATAGTACGGTTAAATCATCTTTATCGGCAGCACGCACCATATCATTCCTCATTTTAAGGAGAGCAGATGTACAGCTACGACCAGGTCGAAAACCTGATTGATACTTGTGCATAAGACCATTCAAAAATAAATAATGACAAATTTGTAAGTGCATAATTTTCTGAATTATTTTAGAGTGAAGTGGTAACGTGTATAGGCTGAAACTAACTACAATGTTAGCTAGTGTTTTTAGGTACTGAAATTACTTTAGCGGCCTTACATAACATAGGAAAGCTACACGTAGGAAAACACGAGTTGTGTGGGGAAAAATATAGGGCAAGCTCATATTAATCAATCATGTTGAGATTATAACACCAATCGAAACTTGTTGCTATTGATAACAGCAAAAATATCTTCATTTGTGCCTCGAAAGAATTAAAAATTGGGGCTGAAGAAAAATAATTACCAGTTTTAGTAAAATTATGATATATGTAGACGCATCAACTGGATCATCTACACTGGAGACACGACATTCACTGTTACTGAATCAGGACCCATAGAATAATTAGTTTTATGAGATGAACTGATGCCACTCATCCTCAAGTTTTTCCATAGGTTATATGGGGTATGTAATGAATGAATCATTACCTGCATTCATCATTATCTCATTAGCGCCACAATATCCCGATCAGTTCAACTAACGTACATACATCATACATATGTACATATTCATATATCTATAATAACGACTCATTATCATAATACGAATCTTGTTACGTACAAGATTACAAATATATATACGTACATACACGATAACGTACTTCTTGAAGCTAGCAAGCAAAACATACGCGCATATGTACATACATATAACGTACAAACATATAATAAATTTACAAACGCGAGTACGCGCATCAAATTGCATTCCAAGCAATTTCGCGGTGATTCCACCGTCAATTTATTTATGAATTTTTACGTCACATATGGTTCATATGGTAACCAATTCTATTTTCGTTTTATGAAACAACTTTCTCCGTTGTTCTTTTTAAAACGATAAATTCTTGGTTGCGTCAACCTTTTTGCGGCAAAACGCCGGCTCTTTGTATACAAAAATACAAACACGGCATGAGACCAATTTCATGCATTATAATGGCACTAGGTTAACCCTGACCTAACCCACAGTCATTACATGCCGTTTATTTTTTTCCTCACACAAAGTTAAGAAACTTCATGTGTGATATTTTTACTTTTTACTTGTACATAATTGGAAATCCCTTGTGTAAAGTGAAATGGAAACTGACCCACTTATTGGGCAATAGTGCTGAGTTTTTTGTAACATTGGTTTCTTCCTTATATATATGGTTGACCAATGTTGCAAAGGAATTTTTGAATGAAGGGGAAATATTCTTGTGAAACTACAAAATATCGAGGAATATGCAAAATTGGCTATTACCAATATATTGAGAGGGCGTTCCCGATATATTCGATTTCTGGAATTCCTCTATGGAATTTCCTAACTAGTTACCCCCATACCTATTTTGATCAATTTTGCTGAGCAATGCCAAATCCACCTAAATAAAAAGCCGATGCATCTCAGGGACAGGACAGTAAGATTTTCCAAGTATCACTAATAGGTTGACCCCCCACCAGAGGTAAGGCAACCTACTAGTAAATTATTAAACTAAGTATACCTTTATGAGAAATAATAATAAAAGTCAAAGTGAACCAAAAGGTTTGTGTTATTTTTTGAAGTTTGAAGTTTGTGTTTTTTAAGAAGTTATATCGTAATTAAATTGGGCTGGTGAACTTCGGTCTTTCCAAGCACTCCCAGTCCATGTAACGAGAAGAAAGTCAAGGCTCGTAACAGGTACAACCTATGAAGGATGGGGTAGATATGAATGATTTGTCATATATAAAATATTACAAACTGTCGGAATATATTTCTATAAAGTAAAAAATTAATAAAACAATCCATTAAAAGACAAAGTAAATATGCAGATGATTAGGTTAAAATTAAACGAACGGAAAAAGCGCCGAGTGAAATGGTTTCAAAACATACTCCATAAATCAGTCTTTCCAAGATCGTTGACAAAGCCCTGCCAAATTATGCCTACATGATAATCCTAGATAAATCTCTCCACAACAGCAGTAAGCCGACCCCTATTAAGCAAATAATGGTTTTGAGTTAATGTCTTCCAGTTGAATGGATAAGGTGAGAAGAAATTGAAGTAAATAATTTAGAACTTTTTATATAAGAAAGAAAAAGAAGCGAATGCCTCTTTTGGCGTGCCTAGGTTGAAACATTTGAAGGAGCGAGCATATTAAAAAAATGCGTCACTTCTTACAACGGCAATGAAAATTTTTTCCATCTACTGACTAACAAATTCCTGGAAATTTTCGGCTTAATACGCTCGCCTAGACAGACTGTCTCCATAATGAGTTAATTTATAATTAAATGGAGTCAAAGTGCAGTGTGCCATACATATGTGGTGCATCAAGGACCAATTCGCAGCATTTCGCTTCAATTTAAAATTAAGAATTTTTTTTTCCTTTTTGGTGATATTACGGTAAAAGTGCCACCTGCCGCCATTAAAATGAACTGAATTTATTGAAAAGAAAATTTTCTAATTAGATCAGCATTGACAGCTAACAGCTGAACATGAAATCTCTATCTCAAAATATTTTTTAAAAGTGTTCTATAACAAACTTTTATCAAGCCTATATAATTTGATTCGAATTAAAGCGTTTCGCTATTTCTAATTTGAAAGATTTCTTTGTTCGAGTTCCAAAGATGAGCAAAATCGCCAAGTCAACTACCAACTCAAAAGGTTCCACTCCAGCCACACCTGTTATGTCTAACAGACAAACCAGAAACAACTCTAAAAATCAGCAAGTAAGTGATGGTGGCAATGGTATCTCTCTTACACCTAGTCGATCGAACTCTGCAATCAGTACTGATTCCTTTCAGTTGCTTGAAAGAAAATTAACGAAACACCTGGGCCAGATTATATCTGAAAAATTTTGTGATTTTAAGGAGATGCTAAAACAAAAAATAGATGATGTCACTTCGGTTCTTACTTCGAACATTTCGCAGTTGCATGAAGAATTGAACAACGTTAAGTGTTAGCTCTATGAAACTTGTAAAGAACTGGAAGTAATGTACAGACGCAATAGGCTGACGGATGCATTAATTACTGACCATGAAAGTTCGCTAGAAATATTAAGGAGCATCTCTTCCACTATCAGGCATACTTTATCGCCATATGTAACTGTTTTTCGATCCAAACATTTGGTAATCAGCAAGCTAGTAAAACTTCACTGATCATCTGTAAGTTCACTTCATGTAACGAACAACGCATATTTCTCCACAAATTCAGCCAGCACGGTGTGGTGAATCTGAAATCAATTTCGCCTACGTTTGTCTGCGGCAGCAAAATTAATGTTTTTGAAAGTTTAACCCGTAATAATCAGAGAATCTTGCGAAAGGCTTTCGAATATAAACGGAACAAACTACTACATTCTACGTTCTCTCGCAATGGGATTGTATTTGTTCGGGTAAGAGAAGGCCATACTCCAATTGAAGCATCTAGTACTGATGTTCTTACCCAAGTTACTACTGATGGAAATAATCTCGACGGTGATGGGGACGTGCAAGCATTTCACCTAAGCAATACATTGTGGAAGCTCAG
>OZ005743.1:35336860-35552634 GCA_963930735.1 Dioctria linearis | reverse complement strand
ATAGTCATACTCTTGCAACAGTAATCTCCAATTGACTATCTTAGAGTTAGGATCTTTTAGACTCATAATCCATGTTAAAGGTTTATGGTCTGTAACTATGGTGAACTTCCTTCCAAACAGGTAAGGTCGGAAGTATTTGGTGGCCAATATGATGGCCAATAACTCCTTCTCTATGGTTGCATAGTTTGTTTCTGAGTTGGTGAGAGTTCTGCTTGCATAACGTATAGGTTAGTCACTTCATGTAGGCCCCTGGGACAATACAGCACATCTGTTGTCAACACAAATTGTCTCGAAAAATCGGGATACTGAAGTATTGGGTCGTTTGTTAAGAGGTCTTTGCACATTTCGTAGGTTTTAATGTACTGGTCGGTAAGTATAACCATTTTTCCCTTTTTTAAGCATTCGGTAAGGGGCTTGGTGAGTTTTGCAAAATCTCTAATGAATTTGTGGTAGAAGACCATAGAACGATTTTATTTCCTTTTGCGTCTTAGGTATAGGTAATTGTTTAATATCTGTAATTTTTTCAGGATTGGGTTTAATTCCATCTACTGTGACAACATGACCTAGAAATGTAGTTTCTTTGTGCAAAAACTCAGATTTATCAAGTTACACCTTCAGGTTAGCTTCTCTCAATCTTTGGAAAACCTTGTTCAAACTTTCTATATGTTCTTGTAGAGATGTGGAGTATACGATGATATCATCGAGGTACACAAGACATATGGTACCTTGTAGTTCCTTAAGTATATTATCCATTACTCTCTGGAAAGTGCTTGGGGCGTTCTTTAAGCCAAAAGGTATGCGTACATATTCGAAGTGGCCTCATTCAACAGTAAAGGCTGTTATTTGAATGTCTTGTGGACCCATCTCTATTTGATGAAACCCACTTGCCAAACCTAAAGTTGTAAAATACATACTTTTCCCTAATGTGTCCAGTATTTCGGTAACATTCCGGATTGGGTATCTATCGCTGATGGTTTTTTCGTTAAGTTTGCGATAGTCTATTACCAATCTCCATTTCTGCTTGCCGCTAGCATCTTTTTTCTTTGGAACAATCCATATGGGAGAGCTCCATGGAGAATAGCTTGGGCGAATTATACGCTGGTTGAGCATATCATTAAGCTGTCGGCGTACTTCTTCTTTACGAACATACGGATATCTATATGATTTTGTGTCTATAGGAATCTCATCAGTAGTTCGAATTCTATGGTTTAAAGCGTTGGTAAACGTGAGTTTTTGTCTTTCTTTAAAGAAGATATCATCATACTCTTTGCTAATTTAAAAGAGGGCTTTTGATTCTACTTTGTTCAAATGATCTGTTCTAAGAAGGTCAACAATATCGTTCATTGCTGAAGCTAAACTATGGTTATAATTTATGTTGAAGTTGTTTACTTCTGTAAACTCGTTGGATGAAACTTTCGTTAGTTTGAGGGGCTGTTCTATAAATAGGTTTTGTTCATGGCGGTGTGAATTTATAACTTCCATCAAGCTATACCTGTTCTCGGCAGTATATATTCCTTCAGATACAGAAAGATTAGGTTTTATTTCAATATTCTTAATATAGATTGTGCCATCTTTAACGTCTACAGGTAATGTTCAGAACTTACTACATTATAGATTCATCATACATCATTATATAGATATTTAACTTTTTCCATTCTCACCGAATGAGAATCTCACGCAAATTATGCTGAGTATGCACATGTGCTCGTCGCCACCAGACGAAATACGATATGCACATTTGTGCATTTTATGAAGGCATGCATGGGAATCCGAATTTGTGTGAAATTCTCATTCTTATTATTTGCAAAAATAAGAAACTAGCTTAGTAAACATTTTTTGAGTGTTATAAATTCAGTTTTATGAAAATATAATTTTTAATCTCGTTTCAATCATCAAATGAGAAGTTTCGTTTAAAATTTTACGTAGTGTCTATTTTGAATTGGCGTTGCGGTACAAGCACCGTTAACATAACATATTGTTAAAATCAAGGTACAAGCACCTTTATTAAGCAGCACAAGATTCAACGTAGAATTCGCTACATTCTTTTGGCGTTGCGGTACAAGCACCGTTAACATAACATATTGTTAAAATCAAGGTGCAAGCACCTTTATTAAGCATCACAAGATTCACCGTAGAATTCGCTACATTCCTTTGGCGTTGCGGTACAAGCACCGTTAAGGCAGCCATTACATCAAGGTACAAGCACCTTGACCAAGTAGAATAAAAGAATTCTACACAGGTAATCTTACGATAGTTTTTGAATGGGGAGAAATAGTGTACTTGTCTGACATAAAATTGGGTTTAAAACATTATAGTATAGTATATATATATATAGTATAGTATTATAGTATTGTTCGTTATAAGTGTCTGATTTTCGAGATCAAATTTAGCTTCTATTGTAGTTAATGTATCTACTTAGTCCAAGCAATCCATCGAGATATCCATGAAATTTAAAAGCGAGGAATCTCGTTTGACCTGGTTGGTTAAATTCGATGAAGGTTGCTAGGAAAACTTCTTTATTCAAAGTATGTTTAGTTAATATTGTAGTTATTATTGTGGGTTTTGTTTCTACGAGGTCTTCTGTGTGTAAAAATTCTGGATTAATAAAAGAAGAGGATGAACCAGTGTCGATCAGAAATTTCAATGGCCGCCCAAAAGGTGATGAAATATTGATATATGGAAGGATGAAGCCGTTTTTATTTATATCTATATATCCAATTGATCTTTCGAGGCGGGTAGTGTAAAATTTACATCATCAATTTCATTATCGGGGGTTGCCTCGTTTATTTCAGTTTCGATAGTATTGTCTTCAGGATTGCGGCTTCATGTGTGTAGTAATAATAATCATCAAGGCTAGGCTCATAAGAATTGGAATTAGATGGACAGTAATTGTCCGAATTTGACGTTCCTTCTACGACATTAAAAAGCTCTCTACTTATAAAGTTAGGTTGTCCAGTTGGTCGAAAAGAAGTATTAAAGGGTGGTCTGCTTTGGGGTTGAAGACGATTCATTCTAGTATTGCTTGAACCTAATTCCATTGGTGCTGGTTTTGGGAAGTGTGTCTGATTCGGTCTATTGAAAACTTGGGGTTTTGGCTTGAAAGCTGTTGAACTGTGGTGTTCCTTGTTGCGATGGATAATTGTTATTTTGCGGGAACCTTGCTTGTTGGACCGAAAATTGGGGTTGACTGAATCTTTGAAATTGTGGTCTGAACTGTTGGGTATAATTTCTACGTACTTCCATTAAACGTGGAGGTTGCATTGGTTTTGGCGGCAATGTGGTCTTAGTAGTATCTGCTTTAGCGTAGAACATACTCTGTTCTTTCATGCAATAAGAAAACGCTTCTGCAGGGATTGTGGTTTCGTTGTGCGTATTACAGAACCTAGTGGTTCTCTTAGTCCGGATAAGAATGCGTTAAGACATATCTCGGAATATAAAGTTTTCTTTGCACTTACAAGAATCTGATCTTTTTCGTATGATTCATCATACTTGAAAATAGTTCTATCACTTCACTGTAAAATTTTTCCACTGGATTGCTGCCTTGCTTAACTTTGTGGAGGTCTCTTATGAGAGAGGTTTCATTCCGTTTATCGGAATAATGTAAGACCAGATTTTCTTTTATTTGGTCCCAGTTTAATGAAGTGCCGTACATATTCAAGACTTCATTTGCTGGACCTACAATTTTATTTCTGATGGCACGGAGGAATAATTGACCATATGATGTACCACTAGTTACGGAGATTAATGAAAGAATCTCATCGACATTGTCGAGAAAATCAAAAAGGAGGCGTGCGTTTCCGTCAAATTTAGGTAAGTCCTTCAGCGATTCTTAATGAATTGAAAATGTCTACAGGAGAAAGTTGTTACATTTGTTGCAGTATTTGAAGGAGCAGAATTACTCGAACTTGGCTCCGACATTTTATAGGGATCTATAACTTTTATTGGACTTTCAGTAATTTTATGTATCTGTAGATTATCTAAACCACTTTCACTCACTGGAATTTCTCTTAAACTATTAATAAATTGATCACTTATATATTTGCTTAAATGTACACTTGAATCTTGATTATTTCCTTCAACTAAAATATTTTCACTTGATATGTTTGTTTCACTTTTTTCAGTAAAATTTGTTGGTAATTCTAAATTAAAATTTCTTCGTAATTCCAAATCACTAATATTATCATCTGATCGAGATTTAAATAAACTCCTAAAACTACCTTTAAAAATATTTGAAACAGGATAGGGATTTGGGATTCGGTTTTGATTTTTAGGAGGCATAAAAAGGATTCTAAGTAATATTCAATTCAAGATGACCTAAATTGGAACAATCAGACACATTTTATTACGATGAACTGTTGATTGTTTTCCTAAATTCGGATCAAACTAATTTCCAACAATTTTCCTTCGTTGTTAAACGTTGATCTCAGACGATAAGCTTTCGTTTTGATTCATTTACGATCTTGACTTGTTCGTTCCTTTTTATATTCCTCTATGTTGTTTCTTCTAGAGTTTAATTCACATAGATCACACGCGATCAAATCGATAAACCGTCGATTATTTATGTATATGAATTTAACTCAAATTTTTAAACAACAAAATTCATTCCGACTGCGACAGTTATAATTAATTAATATTTAAAAATAAAAAACTCCGATTTAATTAGAAGAACATTTATTAGACGATGAAAAAGTGTTCGCTAAGTACAAAAGACTGACTTTTACCTGTGTCACAATTCTTTTCACAGGTTTGCCTATTTCTCTGATTTTGCAGAAATTATGAGGTCTTGAACTTTATCGCTAGACATTGCGTAAGCACAATTCAAGTGAATATTTTATGTTATTGCATTTACTTGCTGAATAATGAAAATAACAAGAAAGAAATGAATAATAACTAGATAATTATAATATATGCATGTATGATGGTTTAGGCTGGACATGTAACTCGCGCGATAGTTTCCAAACACGTCAAACTTTATTATTTCGCGACGTTTGACATATCGAAATCACGTAGAATCGAACCATGATTTCGTCTCGCGATATTTTCGACTGGAAACGTGATATTCGCGATTTTTTGTAAATCCATTTCCCACAATGAATGTGAAAGAGACTCACAGTGGGAAAAAGACAGCAAATACTATGAAATGACATGAAAGTCTACTACATTGAAATGAAACGTAGCGAATCGAGATTTTTATAGCAAGTGTTCCAAAATTTACAAAAAATTGATTATAATCATAGAATTTACAATCAATTTTCAAGAGAAAATCAAATAAAAATGTAGATAATTTAATTTGCTATCGATTGACAGTAAGAAAACTTCATTCTTTTGTTATTTTCAGTGAAATTTTTGAATATTTCACTTTAGGAATGTCGAAAATGGCCCACACGCTGCAGTTTCAGTTCTTTGAGTTGATATTCCACAAGAAGGAAGCTTACACTAGTAGCATAGTAGTATAGGAAGTTGCACTAATGCATAAACATAGGAAGATCAACTCGTCTTTTCTATTTACAGGTGACGAATAAAGATTTCGCAGCACCGATTTGGTTTTTGAATGCGGACAATTTCTGTTCTACAAGAGGAACGAAGAAATTGGGCAGTTCAGACATTTCGTTTTGTCAAATCAGCTGTCAGTCAAATTGACAGTAGGCACAATCTCTCTACAATTACACAGCAACAAATTAGTCAATTTCTTCCGAGGCTGTGACAAAAATTTTAAACTGGTATAAATGGCTATTCTACAACTTCTTAGAGCAATACAAGTGTTTAAATTCGAAATAATATTTTTGAATTTGAATGTAAAGTGTAATTTTCAGTTCATTCTACGTAATGTAAGGCTTGTTGAATTGAATAAGAACACACAAAAAGGCAGTAGAAAAGTTTATTTGATTTTGCCGTATTTTGGCATTAAAGTCTAAAAACAGATCAGAATCACCCTCCAGAGCAGGGCGGATCAGTAAACCAGACATAGTGTAATGTCATCAAAATCCCCTGGAACAGTATGCTAGCCAGACATTTAACAAGAATGAAACCCCCGTCAGTCAGGCGGAACCCCGACGACGTAGTCGGCTAGACGAAATCCCCCACCAAATTGTAGCCTTGAGTCCAGACACTTCTAGTTACAAAGACAGAGCCAACTGTCCAGTGGTCAAAGCCAAAGTCAAATTGTGTAGTCTTCATGATCAGAGAGAGAGTTTGGTAAAATCAAAAATATTGTCCTAATATTTAATACCTAATACCTGTCTTCAGATTAAATCTGAGTGGGACCATTAATAGTCTTGGTCTAGTCCTCATATTTCAGTCAAATTATTTTTGTCATACATTTTAGATTTTTTGGGTAAATAATTTCTCGATTTTCTCTCTTTCTTTCTCTCTCTCCCTCTTTCTCTTTCTATCTCTCCCTCTTTAACTGTCTCTCTGCACACCCCCCTCTCGGTCTCCTCACAAATGCACAACAGTCTACTAAGGAAAAATTAATAAAATTTTCTTTGTTTTCCCTATCGTCCTTAGCCAAGATATTCAGTTGGCAAATGTTCTATTTCCTGTTGAAAGCAAACCATTCTTCAACATTGTATCCATCGTTTCAAAATATGTCGGGACTAAATTTGTGGTGTGTGCTTGATAAAACACTATCCCGAACCTGCGCAATTAATAGTTGCAGCTATAAAAATCAATTGGTATGATATGATTGCCATGTTGATAAAATATTAGATGAATATTTTCTAACTACTTCCTAAAGTCAATTATCCCCAAAGCAATTTAATTGCGCCGTCTAATACGAGTAGTTGGTAGATACATTTTAAACAAGACTGGCCAAAGAATCATGATACAAAGACTTTAGCTTGACTTGAAAATTAAAACAGTTCTGATAGTGTTTAATCCTGTTGAATTTTCCTAGAATTGCTTCAATACAAACGAATAACTTTAAATCAAAAAGCCTCTAGTCTGCAACGACTCAAAAGCATTAGGATTTCGTTTGAAGGAGAAAATATTCATTGAAATGTAATCGTTTGCTGAATTTTTCCATGTATCCCTCTATGAGTTCATTTGCGGGAAACTAAAGAGAGAAAAAAAAGAAAATCTTTGGCGATATACATAAGGAAAGCAAAACTGTAAACACTTGCAAAGTTGAAGCGAAAAACTATATGTATGGCGTACGTTCGTCCAACCCAGAAATACCATGTAAAAGATTTCAAGAGACTGCCATACGTTTTTTCCGCTACATCCTCTCTTCATCGTATTTTGAAGTATTTAAAAGGACGATAAAATATGCTACAAGAAATAACATGAACACTTCAAGGATGCATGGACGGATTGTGCCTGACGTTACGAATAATTCGTATGGGTCATAAAAAAAAGTATTTTGTCGCTGTTGATTCGACTTGCTGGGACGATGAGGAGAGATATGCAGACGCCTCCTGAAATAGCAATTGTAAATAATGATACTCCAAGAGATAGTAAAATACAAACTTGAAAAGAAAATTAACCGAAATAGTTCAGGCTAGAAAAAAGCATTATATTTCCCATTTTAGTTTTCCTTTTATTGTTTTATGCCTACAATGTAAGTAGTTCTGTGTTTGCCTCTAGTCCAGCTGGTTTCCTACAATTTCCACCCATTAACTAGCTCGCACCAAGCAGCACTACAGGAAAAGAACCCAGGGTGGTCGGCGCACTCGAGTTTTACTTTTTGACCAAATTTCTTCTATATAACTAAATTTAAACCATTTTCTCAAACAAACAACGAGCCAACGGATTACAACAATGTTACTGCCAGAAATTGTTTTGATTGTAGTTGCATTAAAAATTTTGTAGTATTTCTCTCTCAACCGGGACGGAACGTCAACCCAGTAATAACAATTTTGCACAATTAGATATTAACGGGTGGTGTACAGAGGAGAGATTACTCCACAGAATTATAGAGGACGTTCAACGATGGCGGTGTTGCTTAAGAATTTGTTTAAGATGCAATTTTCCCGGAGCATTGCCGTCTTTATGTTCCAGGCCGTGACACAAAACGATTTTGCTACTTGCAAAAGTATTAGAGTGGTACGATTTCGCACTTCTCTTAGCATTTGTTGTTATGGAAAAATGCATTACTTTCAACTTCAACCTTCTGCACAATGTAAATAAGCCTCCGTACTAAAAGTTTTATTCAGGAATTTTGTTATATAATTCCTTGTGTATTTACCAGCATAAAAATCTAAGTACTTTCTTTAAGAAAATTGTTTATATTTTTTTACTCAAACATAACACTACACATAAAAATGAGAAAATGCGTTGAATTCTGTTGCCTTCATACCAGCTTTCATTTCTCTGTGTGTTTTCTCACAGAGAAATCAAAGCTCACTTCAAATTGGGAGCATATAGTTCTTAAATCAGATCTACTTTTTGTTTGAAACTGATTTTCTTTTGAAAATGTATAAAAACCTAAAGTATAAATTATACTACCATAAAGGCAACAAATTTGCCTATAAAATAGGCTAATATTTGAATTACCTTTGAATTATAATTTAAAAGTTATGAAGAGTTAAACACAGAAAACTGTTGCCGTCCGTTCGATTCACAGCGCAGTGAGCAAACGCAGCTTGTGAAACTATGAGGCGAATGTGTACCTCTGCCAATTCATTGATTAAACAAGTAAAAAAGCTAGAATTGGTCTAAGACCAATTCTTATGATACCCTAGATGAATGCCCGTATTAAATTTCGTATGGTCACCGATCTATTCAAGTTTGATTTTGAAGTTGTTTTTCGCATTTATTGCTAGAACGGTTTGTCGCACAGAAAAAATGATCATAATCAATTTTATAGGATTTCGTATTCTGCACAGATTTTTGTACAATAAAAATGTTTTGGACTTACCGTTTTCAAAGTATACGTAAAAAACCTAAATTTTTATATGGCAACACCAAGAAGGAGTTGCCCGATTTAGTCCATTTCAGACATTTTAATTGCTAATGTAGTAAAAACATCACGTACGAAATTTTAGCTCTCTACGTCGACGTGTTCTCAGGCAGTGTCCAAATATATAGCGGAAAACGAAATTTTTATATGGCAACCCTACGAAGGAGTTGCCCGATTTGTCTCATTTTCGAATTTAATTTTACTTTTTTTTTTTTAAGTCCATGTACAAAATTTCAGCTCTCTAAGTGTACGCGTTCTCGAGTTATCATGCGCACGGACGGACGGACGGACGGACGGACAGACGGACATGCAAAAATCAAAATAACTTTTAATATTATGAATGGGTGTCCAATCCATTTTGCTCTACCATCATTATTTCGAAGTGTTACAAACGGAATGACAAACTTAGTATACCCCTTAGATTTCATCTAGGGTATAAAAATGCTTTGAGTCATGTTTGAAATGAAAAAAACTGAATTATTGGATATGGAATGTTGGAAATATTTTTAAATTGATAGAAGCATTACGGAATAATATAAAAAAATGGTTAACATTGTCTTTTTGGCTTTATTACACTTAAGTAGTTACTGTGTGTTAAACATTGAAAGATTTATGTTTTTTCATATAACTCAATAGGCAAGCACAAAGCTCTGATTGCTTTCTAGTGTGATTTGTGGGATGAAGGCAACAGAATTCAACGCATTTAATCATTTTTATGTGTAGTGTTATGTTTGAGTAATAAAATGTAAACAATTTTCTTAAAGAAAGTACTTAGATTTTTATGCTGGTAAATGCACAAGGAATTAAATAACAAAATTCCTGAATATAACTTTTAGTACGGAGGCTTATTTACATTGTGCAGAAGGTTGAAGTTGAAAGTAATGCATTTTTCCATAAGAACAAATGCTAAGAGAAGTACGAAATTATACCACTCTAATACATTCAAAGAATTCGATGTCATAGCCTGGAACAAAAAGACGACAATGCCCGGAGTTATGTGCATATATATAACATAAATACTAGACAAATGGACAACAGAATATCTGAAGGCAACCTAAAAATCCAAGATTTTCAGTACTTTAACTTCGTCTGACAACCCCTTGCCGTGCGCAAAACATCTTGGGACTGAATGTTTCTGCTCAGGGAAAACCTCTATGTTTCTTAAGACGTGCATGCTTATAAAAAGTGTTTTTTAATTTTGAAAATAAATTTCAACATATTACTACTCACTTAGGCCGCTCACAACTCTTGCCAGACTACTGTTTTTGACATTGCCTTTCCTTTAGCTTAATAGTGACGCATACATTTTTTGGTTATATTTCTCTCATATTTTCTGCGGGCTCTTGGTCTACTAAAGATGTTGTAAGTTGTGATTTTATAAATTGGATAACATTGGTATATGTCTTGGCTTTACAAAATATTTTTTTCTTCTATTTTTAAAGCAAGCATAGGCAAATAGGCAAATTTGCTATTGATATGGATAATAAGAAGAAGCATATTACTATCCTCGTGGTTGTCCGCTCTAATGCACTCTCCGCATGTGACGCTTCAAAAACTTCTAAGTTGTAAAGTTGTAAGTTGTAATAATATTAGTAAATTTGGAAAAGGGAGTACAATTTCCAATGTTAACATTGTGCGAAATCTACTCACACACCCCCGCAGTGAGGAAAATTGGGTCGATTAAATTAACAACGCCGACGCCCACGCCGCCGGCGTGGTCGTCGTCGTCGTCGTCAAACGCCGAGAAAAACGCCGGGCAAGTTACATTAACACTGGGCGGCACCGGCATACATTGATTTCCCATACATTTTACAGTTGAGTTATTTGCTTGTAATCTCTGCCGGTTTGCAATAAAATTTTAAATACAAAAAAAAAGATGTTTTCTTTTCCTCCAAGTCACATTTTTTTAATATAAAATAATTTATTTTCAGAAATTCAAATATCATTTCATTTTTTCATGTTTTTTAATAATAGATTTAGCTCTTGCATATTGGCAGCAATGGAGCGTTAAAATTAAAATGAGTCGACGACCACGGCGACGACGACGACCCGTGGGTAATGTAATGCATTTCGTACATGCCGTACTGTCTCTAAAACTTTTGGACATAAAACGACGACCACGCCGGCGTCGGCGTTGTTATTGTAATCCAAATGAATCGCAACGTAACGTGAGACAGGCTATAGCTTTTAGCTACTAGCGGCGATGTCCGCCTACAGATATGAGATCACTGAGTGGGGGCCTCCAAATCTACGGGAGATGTCAGCGTACGGCCATAGAAAATTTCGGGAGCCTGACAACTACGGTTTCGGGGACCACCAACAACGAGGGAGACCAGAGAGAAGAAAAAAAGGTTAGCATTAGGTCGGAGTTGACTGAAGCGTAATCATCAAGAGAAAAATTGAAAATTTTTGCATTTTTTTCTAATCAAGTTGTGAAATATTTTTTTGTAAATCTTATTGTAATAAAGTAAGGCAGTTAACCAAGTAAAGGAATTTTGCAATTACTTAGTCCCAGTTAAGAAATTATTGGATTAATTGGTAGAACAAAGGAACCGAGTCGCTAGTGACAGCCGAACAAAGGCCACCGTTCATGCTAACGGACGGTACAATCACGAAAGCTTGATAAGTACCCGTGTTATTCTCTCTAGTTTTCATCGACATTATAATTGAACCTAAATCAATTATTAGGCAAGAGTTTATTTTTATTTCTCAAATTAAAAAAAAAATGTTTGCGTAGCTCACTTTGGAATTCTGTTGTTAGCATAGAGTAACAGCTACGATCTTTTGGTCTTTGTCTTCTTTTTTTGTTTTTTTTTTTGCTTTTTTTTATTACCTCATAGCTCATTTAAAAATTTAATCGACTGCCGTTTGTATAATCGGAGAAGTACACTGGCACCGGCTGCGTTTCTATGCCCAGCATAGCATAATAGTTGGATACCTAATTCCCTTGCTTTTGTTTCAGTTATTTTTTTTTTACGAATTCGTTTAAAAATTTATTATCCATAATCTTTTATGGAACATATGCACAATGAGCGTAGCAAATGCCGACGGTAAATCGGCCAATTCTCTCTACACTTGCCGTCCGCGAATATTGAAAGTGATTAACAAATTTTTTTTCTTCCTCCTTTTTTCCGTTTCATTGCCTGTTAAATTCGCGGTACTCTTCGCTAGAACTGTCAAGAAACTTAACCCTTGGAACAGAATGGTTGTAGCCAACACGCAGGCAAACGTCACGCAGGAGTAAGTTATAAGACAATGCCATTAAGTGGCCGCAACGAACGTAGCCAACGGAGCCATGACGCAGAAGTTGGCCAGCTTTCTACTTTTGAAGCAATTACCCTGCGTTGGCATATGTCAGAGTGTCAGCTGATTAATTTTCGGTTTGTTTGAGTTTCTGTTTTCTTTTAAATTTTGTTTGAAAAATGAGTAGTTTCGATGAAAAATGAATCATGGAGGTAAAGAAATACCCTGTGCTGTACGCAAAATTTTCAGGAGGATATAAAAATATAAAGGCGAAATTTAATACATGGATATTTTCGATATTTATTAATATGCAACTTAAGACTGCCAACGTCGCTGGGAGAGAAGGGCAAGAGCCGGAATACTGAATTATTTAGCAGATTTGCAACTCCAACAAATAAATAAGTAAATGTGTTTTTATTATTATTTATTATTATTGGAAATTATGCAAAATATTTTTGGTGTGTTTTATAGGTGCTAAAAGGACAGCTTCATTTTATCTTGTTTTGCCTTCAATGGCTCCCTCTTTCGTAAAGTATTCCATTAGTGTATCTCTCAGGTGAAATACTCTACTCACTGCGTTGTTGGAGCCAGAAATTGGTGACAGACTCCCTGAAAAAGCTACCTATTATAGTTTCAGTAATATTATGACTTTATTCAGTGATTCCAATCAAGGTTAAATCGAGACCACAAAGCGAAAGTGCGTAACCAATCATCACTTATGAAAGTTTCTGTGAAATCAGGAAAATTACTTACTACAACAGAGGCAAGTAAAAGGATTAAAGCCCTTCGAAGTCTGAGCAACTAAGGAACTAGGAAAAGAGGCCCCGTAGTATCCAACACCAGGAAAAATGGAGCTGCCAAATAGAAGAATCAAGGACAACCAGGCCAGATTTAAAATATTTGCCAGCAGCCGCCTAATTCGTTGCAAGGAAGTACCACGAGCGGTCCCACTTAGGATAAGGCATATGAGTACCCATATCATGCTTTTACAACTCCAGATGGTGACCACACGTCTGCTAATTTTAGTGTAAGTCTATCAATTCATTTTTTTAATTAATTAGAAAAATATCTATAAATGAAAAATCTTCTTTAGAGACTCGAACTGTCGAAAAAGAAATTATAAAGAAAATTTAATTTTTTGTTGTTTAATTTAAATAGAATAAATTACAAGTGGAAATAAAATCTATAATCGAAAGAAAGTCAAAAAAAAATCAATCAAAATTTCTCCTTTAATTTAAATAAATTTCATTATAAGCAAATCAAGTGAAATTGCATAGGAAAAGTGTAAAAAATTAAAATTAAAAATTCTATCATAATTTTAATTAATCTAATTTTGTTTCATCAAATCTGTGTTTCTTAGGAATTTCAAATGTAATGGTAAAAGAAATTATTTAATTAATGTCAAAGAAAATATTCGTAAAGTGACTTTTTTTTTTTTGTTATTATTATTATTATTATCGCAGAGACCGGACGTATCAATCTTAGCTCCAAGAGGAATAGTAAAAAAGTAGGAAGATAAGGTAGAAAAAAGGTGTGAAACGTGTGCAAGTGTGCGAGTGTATAGCTAACATCGTTAAAGTGTAGTGAACTACATGAATTTCAATAAAAAAAACTAGTAAAAATTTGAATAAATTAGTTGTGAAAAAGAAAAATCTCGTGACAGTTCCTCAATTTTAATTATTTTTGGTCGTTGCCATGACAACATGGCAACCGTGAAAAAATTTGTAGTGATGAATTAAATTAATTTGGGAAAGTGAAAACTTAAAATAATATAAAAAAATTAAAGTATTTAAATATAAAAATAAAATATAAAAAATATATTTATATTAAATAAGCCATACAGCATCTCTGCCGCACTCAAAATGAGTACGAGCAGTGATTCTGGTGGGACGGATGATCCCCTCAAATCAACACAAAGAAGAAAGAAGAAAAATAAATCTTCTAAGGATTATATAAAAGGGCCCAACGAAAAGGCCATAAAGGGCCCAATTGAAGACCCCAAAATTCAAAATTTACAGTTATCTCTACAGGAGAAGAATACTGGCAGGACATCCAAATCTGTCCGTGAAGAGTCAGGGGAATCAGCCTCAACATCCGACGCTAATGCTGTAGTATCAGTAGCTGCAGCTATAGCAAATCCGGAGGCAATGGCTTCAGCCTCAAAAGTAAGTCCTACGCTGAAGGAAGTAGTTGAAACGGCTTCGGCCTCAGCGCCAAAGCCTAGCGGTCTTGTGATGAGGCCACCGCTTTCGTCAAAGAAGGTAAACCCTAAGAAGCAACCATCAGCACCAGCAGCAACAGCAGTGAGCTCAGAAGCAGCACTACGATCCCCGGCGTTAGTCGTAGGGATATCCTATGCCCAGCAGGTAAGTGGCAGTTCCAGTAAAAAAGAGTCTGTTATTGAAATTTTAGGAAAGGGCATCATTCCTCGTCCAGCCCCATTGGACGCAGGTAAGCCTCGGCCTAAGACCGGTGCGGGTCTGCAGGCTTTTTTCGACGGGAGGTGGCAGGATGAGAGCTACGGTATGCAGCTCGAGCACATCAATAGATGTCCTCAGAGCGCATACCTGAAAGCGATCTTCCAGGTCATCTCTCGTGAGCAGCGATTTTCCATGGGGATAATAGCTGGGGGAATGGTTGAGGTGTACAGCACGACCCTCAAGAGTGCTACCAAGCTTATGCTTGAGGGCATCGAGGTGGATGGTAGACACGTTGTGCCGTTCCCACTCAGGGAAAAGCCCACAAGGGTCATGTTTTCACGGGTCCCTATGCGAGCTTGCCATGAAGACCTCCTAAATTTCTTGGGAAGATTTGGGAAGGTTCATGGCAACGTTCGTGCCATTCCCTTAAAAATTGGGGACGAGGGTCTCGGGCGGGGTATCTTCGGTACTAGCCGGGAGGCGTCCATCACCTTAAATAAGGGGTGTACGCTTCCAAAGGGCTTTTACCTGAGCTTATCCGGCTCGAGGCACTGGATAGACGTGGGCACCGAAGCGAAATGCCATGCTTGCCATTTGGTAGGGCATTTTATTGCTGACTGCCCCAGGAGAACCGGGAAGAAGGCTGAACCGAGGGTTCCCTCGAAGGAAGCCACTGCTACAGTAGTGGATCTGGAGAAGGAGCCTTCGGCCGGCACTCAACCTGCTATTTTGGAGCAGCCAGTGGTTAAGGTGCCTGAAGTTGTCCTAGAGGCAAAAGAAATTATGGCTATAAACGGCGCCACGTCGGCACGTGAAAACACGGCTACTTCTGACGAGGAGTCGGGTAGCCATCAAGGCAAAAAAAGGAGGACGAGAAGGAGGAAGACGAAGGTGGACCGGGTGATGCTGCCACCTCCAGAGCCAGCAAAGCCAGTCGAGTCAAAACGGCCCCACTCGGAGGAGGACGATAGTGGAGCTCGCGGTTCGAAGGTTGTTGTGAGGGACGCGGAAGTGTCTCTGGAGCAGCTTTCGGACTGCGACATGACCGGTTTGGATGAGACTGGTCTCTCGAGCTTCAGTGGCTATGAGTCGTGTGGTAGCGCCATTTCGACTGGTAGCCAATTTGAGGTCTCGAGGGGGATGGAAACCCTTCCTAGGGAGAAAATTCGCAGCATTCTTGGCCAGCTCTTGTACAAGAAGAATTCAGGTAAAATCTGGAGTATTCTTGTACGGGAGCTCGAGAGGCCAGAGTTGTTACTTCCTCAACTTCTACTCCTACAACAGGAGTCGAAGAAAAAGGGGAAGTACAACGATGTAGCTCGCTTGGATCGTCTCCATAGGAGGGTGGAGGAGCTGATTCAGGAGCATGGCTTGGTCGATTCTTCTCGTCCGTAGACGTCGTACCATCATCATTTGAGCTTCTTATCTCTTTGAATGTGTAAGATAGGCTCTATTAACACCGGGGGTTTAAGTGCTCATACAAGACTACACAGTACTATCGAACATGTCAAAATGTTCGATATAGACATTACACTTCTGCAGGAGACGAATTTCACTCAAGACACTTATACACAACTTGAGCGCTATGCTTATCTACACACTGGCTATGCAATGTTTGCCACACCTGCGCCTCGCCGAGGCTCAGGGGTGGCAATCATTGTATCCAACAAATTTACACTATCGTCTCCTGTCTATACAGATATCTTCCCAGGCTTCGCTTCTTCCTTGGATTTTGTCGTTCAAGACAAACATATCAAGGTAGTAAACGTGTACCTTCCTCATGACCAGGACATTACAAGACAAGTTCTTGATAGTGTTCAGTCGTGTCTGGTGAATTTTAGCGGTGAAACTGTCCTCGGAGGTGATTTCAACTGCACTCTGAATCCCTCAATGGATCGGCACTCTGGAGTTGAGTTCAACTCTGTCAATGCTACTCGGTTGAGGAATTTTGTCGGTGTTTTCAGACTCGTGGATATCTATCGTTGGATGCATCCTACGACTAGATCATACACGAGGGTCTCGCGAAATATCCATGGAAGTCTCGCAGGCTCCAGAATTGATAGACTTTACGTCTCACCTGGAATACTAGAACATTTCGTTGGTGTCACTCATGAAGTGTGTTCCGTTAGTGATCATCTTCTTGTAGTGGCGACCAGCACTCTAGTTGAAAGACGAACTGCATACTGGATATTCAACAACTATTTGTTGAATTCCGAGCAGTTCATCAATGAGTTCATTGATTTCTGGCACGATTGGCAAGAGAGGAAAGCTGACTTTCCTTTTCTTAGTCAGTGGTGGGATGTTGGAAAGCTCCAGATTCGGTCTTTTATCGAGACGAGTTTCAATCGAAGTGGCTATCAAGCTTCTAGCTTGTCGGCCAAGGCCTCTCGGGTGGCAGCTCTTCTCCCAACTCAGCCGGGGTTGATTCTTTATTTCAATGGAATAAAGGAACGCTTGGCGACACAGACTTACAAGCACAGCTTGGAGTTTGTGCTGCGCGGCCAATCGCGCTGGCTGAGAGAAGGCGATTCTCCAACCGAGTACTTCTTTCAGGCGACTAGACGTCGTACTGCTTCTTGTGAGGTCGAATCGATAATTGATGAATCTGGACAAGTCCTCAACGGACAACAGCTATCAGAATATATTCGAGACTATTACAGTAGTCTCTACTCTGAATCGACGTCGACAACATCCTCGACCACTCATGAATTCCTTGAGAATATTCCCACTTTCTCTGAAGATAGTAAGGAGCTCCTGGATACAGTAATCACATTGGAGGATATGATTGCTGCGACAAAGGATCTAAGGCGACACACTTCACCTGGTTATGACGGCTTGACTCCAGAATTCTTCATACGTTTCAGGGATTTATTAATTCCTGACCTTTTGGAAGTCTTCAATTCGGCGGTTGAGACGCATTCAGACTTTCCTTCTAGTTGGAGGAGATCTGTGATGCTCTTGATTCCAAAGAAGGGAGATTTGCAGAGGATGGGGAACTGGAGGCCAGTAACCCTATGCAATGTAGACTACAAAATCGTCTGCAAAGCATTAGGGGCGATACTCCGCTCAGTGATTGCTTCGGTAATACACCCGGAACAGTCCTATTGTGTACCTGGTCGTAGTATCTACGACAACATCGCGGTAGCCAAGCATTTGTTTGCCTACCATGAACAGACAGGTACACAAATGGCCATGATTTCACTTGACCAGCAAAAGGCTTTTGATAGTGTCTCGCACGAGTATCTCTTGACTGCTCTCGAGGCATTTGGGTTTCCGCCCAGGTGGCTCGATATCGTCGGGAAACTGTATAGAGATTCAGCGATTTTTGATTAAGCATCAAGGACAAGTTCTGGCTCCTATCTCGTTTCATCGAGGTATCAGACAGGGCTGTCCATTGTCAGGTATGCTTTATGATCTTTCGTTGGAGCCGCTACTGGTGAATCTTCGTCGAATGCTGGGACAGTATGCGGTTCATCTGCCATATACCAATGTGAGGCCTCCTTTATGTTGGCGTATGCGGATGATCTGTCTATTTTCGTGACAAGAGATGAAGCTTTTCCGGTCGCTCGTGCTGTTTTCGAACAGTTCGAACGTATAGCGGGCGCCAAAAACAAACTTAGTAAGAGTCAAGGCTTGTGGTGTGGAAGGTGGAGAGATCGTACAGATACTCCACTGAACATCCAATGGACTAATACTTGCCTGAAGTATTTTGGTGTGTATATCGGACGCGAGAGTAAATCAAATAATAGCCGCATCGCTCTTGAGAAACTCTCTAGAGCTGTAAACTCATGGCGTAGTCGACTGTTTCCACTATCCTTAATGGGTAGGTCAGTCGTGATAAACTATTTGATTACCTCGTCCATCGTTCATCTGCTAAAGTCTGAGACGTTTGATGAAGGCTTCGTAGGTCTTCTTCAAGCAAAAGCGATAGACGCCTTTTGGTGCGGAAGACGATGGGTTGCTGAAAGCACGCTCTGTCTGCCAGTCAAGATAGGTGGATTAGGTCTCACTAACTTGGTTGTGAAATCAAGGTGTCTCCAAGTGCGTGCATTCCAAAGAGTGTTTTGCCAGAGAGACAGCTTGATTTCTCAACTGTGGGTGAATGTACTGGGAGGGATCGGCATAGGGGAGTATTACTACCTACTCTCTGTTCGACCACCTTATCCTCGGTGACTGGCCACAGGATCTAATCTCAACGATTCAGACCTGGGGCAGAATCAGGCCAGCATTTCACCTTCAGTGGAATGCTCTAAGGTACACGCAATTCGCATCGATTCCAATCAGGTTTAATCCTGAATTAATAGATTCAGTGCTCAGTAATGCTCGGGGTTTTGAAGCTGACACGCATACACTGACAATTCTCGGAGATATTATTGATATCTCTGGAAACTGTCGAATAAACACTAACACTTCACAACTACACGACCTGGCTGCTTCTGCGCGGGAGAGATTTCGCCAACTTGGGGACCAGTGACCCTGGCACTAAGTTGGAAGATGCTTTCGTTCTGAACAGACACCACACACACCTTTCAGCACACTTACAACACGTGTGCTCCATGACGTGCTTATGTCAATAAGACCTCCGGAGTATACAGCATACAACAGATGGCGAACACACCTCGGGGTGAATATCGGCGTGATGGGAGGGATAACTTGCAGAGTAGTCTACAGTTATCCTTCTAATTACAAAGATGCTGATGTAGCATTCAAATTGCTGCATCACAGTCTTGTGCATCTAATCAGTTGTCACATATTGACCGCCGAGTTCAGAGGATTTGCACAGTTTGTACTGGTGAAGGCACCCTGTTTCACAGGTTTTTTCACTTGTCCGGCTTTGCAGGGTCTAATGGATATCGTGCGCGGTATGTGTCAGTTGATCCACCCGAATTTCGGCATTACTAGGACATCGTTTCTATGGGGACCAAAGGTCTGTAGTCGAGTGAATTGTTTGATTAGCTTTGTGTTGACACTAGCCAAATCTACAATTCACCTGTACTACATGAGAGTCGAAGATGGGAATCAGAACACTGACCACAACACCACGCACACGCACTTAAGCGCCACTTCGTTGACAGGTTGAACAGACGTTTACGTCTCGAATATCTGGCAACGAACGCAGACACATTCAACTGCACATGGCAACCACTATCATCGGGTGCAGGATGGAGCTCTTGTCTTTCGCTGGTGAGAACAGGCCACAGCATTTGCAACACTAGTCCACGGGGCTTCTCCCCGCTTAGGAGTCGTTGCAAGTGCTGTGGGAAGGACAAGCACTCTGTTAGAGATGCTAAGCTGGAGGGATGATGAGGGCAGTTTGTAGAGGTCTATGATACTACAGGCTGCCCTCGCGGGACTCTATAACGGTATCGCGTAAATTTTTCGTTCGTTCGGTCATTTATTTTTAATTCGGTTTCGGTACAAAATCGCAAAAATTTTTGTTGAAATTCGCTCGTTTAGGGACATTTTTTATTAGATTATTTTGGAAATTTGGAACTTTTGGAACTGCCACTTACCTAATTGGTCAAAATTGGGACTGGCTTGAAATTTTTGGTAATAATTTAGGTCTTTTTCAAAATTCTTGTGACCGTTTTTAGACTCTTTTGAGAATTTTGTTTGAATTTGTTTTACTTTTTGTGTGTCATTTTTGTTGTTTTAATTGTCCCTTTTGACTGTTTATAGGTTAGCTTAGCTAGTGTCTTTTTCTCTTTTACAATTTTGTGCCTTTTGCCAATTAGTTTTAAGGAATATTTAAAAGAGCCACAAAGAAAAAGAGCCACAAAAAAGAGCCAAAAATAAAGAGCATATATAAATAAAAAAAAAATTAATTATTAAGCCAAGCTCAGGGTGACTCAGGTGACTTTATTAAAGCTGAATATTAACTAGGTGCGATCTTTCATGCGCAAAGCGGCAGTGCAATTAATCTTTATTAAATTCCATTAAAGCTAAAAGTGACTATCTCCGTTTTAGGTCTATCATTACATTTTAGTGAAATCAAGCTATAGGAAAAAACCCATTAGGTATTGAGCATATTTGATTACGAAAACAAACAAAAATGATGAATAACGACAATATTTTAAAACCATCCCCTACTTAATGCAACCTCTAACTCCAACACTAGTTCTAGTTCTATCCCTTCAGGTAGTTGTGATTCCAAGGACACTTTCGACGTAAACCAATTAAAACAAATAAAATAATTTCCGAAATAATTAGAAGCTCCTACACCAATTTACACACACCGATTCAGACCTTAATCATGACACAGATGAAATCATTGACCCAAACATCTTTGTAATTTTCACGACATGGATAGAATACCAGACGTCGTAAAAAGTTTACGGGAGTTTTCCGGCGACCCAGCGGAATTCGGCTCTTGGAAAAAGAGTGTCGACAGGATTCTTAAAACTTATGAAAATTTGAAAGGCACCCTTAAATACTTTCTTTATAATAAACGTAATCCGAAACAAAATTACAGGCAACGCAGATATCGCGTTAGAATCTTACAATACCCCATTAAATTGGGAGAGAATATCAAAGTTCCTTACCCATCACTACGCTGACAAGAGAGATCTGGGTACACTAGAATACCAAATGACCACGATCGTCCAAAGAAATAGCAGCATCCCCGAATTTTACCAACCAGTCTATTATCACCTGTCTTTGATCCTAAATAAATTATCCTGCATGGATATTACCCAGGAATCAATGGACGTGATGACACAAGCCTACCGAGACAAAGCGCTGCACACATTCGTTAGGGGACTTAAAGGAGACCTACCAAAGTTGCTGAGTATGAGAGAACCAGCAGATTTGCCCCAAGCTTTACACCTATGTATGTCTCAAGCTCGAAAATGTCCACTAGCGCATTCAACATAGCCACGGAAATATTCGCGGAATTCAGCCTTCGTCACCACCCCCGCTTCCACTTAGGACAGCAAAACCCTCAACAGAATCCACTTCTTATCCACAACGACCAAGAAATTTCTACCCAGAACTACTTCATAACCCTTCTAGACCGCAATACCCATGGCAATACATGCCACAATATCCTCAACGACATTTGAGAAATATCCCCAACACTCTCAGGTACCCAACTACAGTAATCTTGGAAATTCTCCTAAACCAGAACCAATGGACGTAGATCGACCAATCAGATCACGCCAGGTGAATTATCAAAATAGGCGAAACCTCCAAGGTCCCGCATACAAGAGACCACTTTCGAACCAGGTCCATCAGTTGCAACCCGCAGAATTTCAAAGCGTTCATCATTTGGAGCAATCCCTTGAAAATTCCGATCTACAAGCCTACTACCAAGAGCTGGCTAGCTCTGATGAAGCATGCTTGCAGACTACACTAGTTCTCAGGAACATGCGGATAGGTCAGAAAATTTGCAGCATTGCGATTATCGCAACACTGAGGAAACAGAGGAACTCGACGACATTCATTTTTTAGATTAAGGATTTTTTTAGATTAAGGAGCTCTTCGCTTCCCTATTTGGAGCACACGGCAAAGAGTGGAAAAATAATGAAATTCTTAATCGACACTGGATCCAGTAAAAATTATATTCTGCCACGATACGTCAGGAATCCCATTCCTAATGAGAAACCTTTCATAGCAAACTCTGTAGCGGGCAGCATTCAAGTAACACATCATGCGTTAATAGACCTTTTCGGCCCTGAGCGTAAACTAAAATTTTTTATCCTGCCAACCCTTAAGTCTTTCGATGGAATTATCGGCAATGATAGCTTAAGAGAATTAGGGGCAGCAGTTTATATAGATAACATTTTTATGACGATTAGTCCAGACCAGAAAATCCCTCTTAAAGAACATTTTTCGAATTCAGTGAACGTAATAAACCCTAGAGCAACCCATTTAAATTTAAAGTAAGGGCAAAGATTAGGGAAAACAATCACCAGTTGGTTGCCCTAACCTATTCGCTGATCCCGACGAAAGACTTACCTACACTTTCACAGAAAAGGGAGAGATTCGGACTATTAATAATGACCCAGTCTATTCTAAAGCTTACCCTTACCCCATGTGCCTTAAAAACGAAGCGGATAAGCAAATTGCAAAATTACTCGAAGACGGAATAATTCGCCCTTCGAAATCACCTTACAGCTCTGCAGTTTGGGTCGTGCCCAAAAAGGAAGACGCTTCTGGTGAAAAAAAATATAGGTTGGTCAAAGACTATCGCAAATTAAATAGCGTCACAATCCCTGCCAAATATCCAAATCCTGACATAACCGATGTCCTGTCCAATTTAGGTCAAAATAAATATTTTACGATAATAGACCTGAAAAGCGGTTTCCATCAGATTCCCCTGAAGGAATCTGACATTGAGAAGACAGCATTTTCAGTAAACCACGGAAAATATGAATTCACTCGGCTTCCATTTGGCTTAAAAAATGTTCCTTCAATTTTTCAACGTGCGTTCGACGACATCCTTCGGGATCACATAGCCAAGAGATGCTAAGTCTATATAGATGACATTATTATATTTGGAAAAAATGAGGATGAAAATTTCCAAAACCTAGATCTAGTCTTTAAAACTCTGGAGAAGGCCAATATGAAGATTCAACTCGATAAAAGCGAGTTTCTTCAAGACCAGGTTGAATTTCTTGGCATTATAATCTCAAAGGATGGCATTAAAACAAATCCAAAAAAATACAAGCAATTGTCGATTTCCCAACCCCCAGAACATTAAAAGACCTTCGCTCCTTTCGAGGGTTATCTGGCTACTACCGCCGCTTCATCAAAGATTATGCCAAACTCGTAAAACCCTTGACGTCGTTTTTAAGAGGGGAAGATGAACGAGTGTCCAAAACGTTATCAAAAACAAAATCTATTCATCTAGACCCCCAAGCATTTGAAGCCTTAAATAAAGTGAACGATTCCCTTATTTCCAAAGAAGTCTTACTCTCCTACCCAGATTTCGAGAAAGATTTTGAGCTCACAACAGACGCTTCCATCTTTGCACTTGGGGCGGTTTTATCCCAAGACGGGAGGCCAATTATGTTCCTATCTAGAATACTCACTAAAACCGAAGAAAGCTATGCGGGAAATGAAAAAGAGATGCTAGCCATAATTTGGTCACTTAATTCTCCTAGAAATTTCCTTTATGGCTCCAAAAGGATTAAAATATTTACTGACCACCAACCGCTTACGTACGCACTTAGTAACAAGAATTCCAATTCCAAAATGAAACGATGGAAAGCTATCTTGGAAGAGTATAATTATCAACTGAAGTATAAACCCGGAAATACCAATGTTGTCGCAGATGCTCTCTCAAGAATACCTCATAGTACCGAAATTAATGCGATGTCTCAAACTCAACACAGTGATAAAAGTTCGTCACACGATCTCATTTCAATGATCGAAACCCCATCAATGTCTTTAGAAATCAATTAATATTAAACAAAGGAGACGAAGGCAGCTACCAGATCAAGAGCACTTTTCCCAATTACACTCGTCACATATTCATTAAGCCCGAATACTCTGATTCAGACATCATTAACATCTTCAAGAGATACTAAAACCCTCACACGATTAACGGCCTGAAAAGGGAAGAATCAATATTGGGGAAGATCCAGGGGATTTACCCAATACATTTCAGGAATTACAGAATTCGGTTCACGCGAACGATAGTAGAGGACATTGCGGACGAAAACGAACAAGAAGAAAAGATATTATCCATTCACCGCAGAGCGCACCGAAATGCGCAAGAGAACAAAAACCAATTAATAGAGAAATATTATTTTCCCATGATGAGCCGAAAGATCAATGTCTTGGTTCGCCGATGTACCACTTGTAAAGAAAACAAATACGATAGGCAGCCTAATAGTCAGATTGTCAACCCTATACCTATTCCAAATTATCACGGTCACATCGTCCACGTAGAGAATTAACAAATATAAGATATGCCATACACTGGGCTAGGTCAGGCATTATTAATTCTATGATGTTATCAAAAGCAGAAACAAAATTCACAACAAAGACATTAGATAAAGAGAACATTCCGTACTCTACACCAGAAGAAGCACTTGATTTTGCCGATATTAAAGTTATTACAAACAGTTCCTGTCTACTTTATATTATTTATATTCGCATAACGACAACAGAAATTTACCAAAAATTGTTATTAAAGCCAGTCAAAAGAGGCAATGTTGTAAACGAAATTTTATATAGTAGTATTCTGAAATCAATGTGGCTACATTTGGAATTATGAAAGAATGTAAGACATTTAACCAATTATCTATATGAAAGAGAAATAATTTTCTAGACATAAGCAGCAATACTTGCATCCCGAATCTGATCAAAAGTTTAAATCATCTTGCCCTAAAATAAACAACCAGCATATTCCCACCATAGACGAAATATCCGAAGACATATTGTTACTGAATGAGTTCAACGGAACCATCTATATCGAGGATATCCCCTACAACCTTAGCGGAACATTCTTGGTAAAATTACACAATGCGACCATAAAAACCAACAGAAGATCCTATGTATCTGGAACGGCGTCAACCCTTAAAATCTTACCTGCTATTCTCCAACCGACTCCACAATAACAAGAATACCGAGAACTTCTATCGCTAGAAATGATGAAAGAACTTCAGACTAATAATCATAATCGCTTGCAAGGCAAGTTACCACCGAAAGCTAGAAATCATCAGTCAATTTAAGGAACCCGAACAATTCAAGGAAAGCAGATAGAGGAGATCCCTGAACCAACAACGCAACACCACAAAGACGGAAACGAGATTACAAAACCAAGTCAATCAATTTCAATATCAACCATCGAAAAGCCATTAACAAAAACCAAAAGGAAATTTTACGAAACTCCATTTTTTTTTATTCCTCGCAAATGAGGGCATTCGCATCTAAGAAGGGATTTTAGACTTTAGAAAATGCTTAGTTGTAATCTAGCCGTCGTGAAATAAAATGTTCGTTTAAATTTTGTTTTTTTTTTCTTACAAGTGAAAAATATTTTATTAACTTATACACGGGGATATCATCGTTAAGTCTAGCCGAGACACTATAGGCAGAGCTTTTCAAGATCCTCCAATATTTCTAAGTTGAGACGAAGTTCTTTACAGGGAAGCTTTTCAACTCTAGTAAAGTCCTTCACTATTTCGACATTGAGTACTGAGTTGACGATCATTTAATTCAGTACACTTTTAAGTGGAACTCTTTATTTCTAACAGAAGCTCCTCTAGGATGTCCACTTGGACTTAAGGACCATTTGATCTTTGCTGTGGAACAATTAAACACTGTTGAAAGAACATTTGTGAGGGTAAGGTGGTTGTAGTAAAGTGCTCCCTCGTTACTGCTCGGCCGGAGCAATTTCCTACCCGGAAGTGTTGCTATATTATATACTATTATAAACAATTATGTTGATGGACTATCACTACCAACCAGTAGGTGTGTCGCTATTTGCCATTTGTAGACTTACAGAGCTTCCTAATACTTGATACACCTAACTGACTAAGAAAGATTGTAACTAAAACAAATTAGAAATGAACTTTAATAACTGCGTAATCAATAAGAATGGCTCACTGAATGACTCTCACTTGTAAAAAGTGAAGCGTGTGGGTCGAAGCATAGCAAGCTCCGAGTTTTCATAAAGAAAATTTCCGTTTGCGTTCATTTATTTAAATCTATCCAAAAATTAATGGATTAAATCGAAAATTAGTTTTTACGCTCATGATTTTTATCATTTTATGTTATTTTATTTGGATATGGGCGGTATATTTGGTATCAGGTAAAAACGAATAGAATTGGGATACTCAGTAGTACATGATCCAAAGCAAGAAAGAGGTAGCAGATCAACTCCGATTGTATTGGGATCACTGAATTAAATCAAATCGGCACTTTCATACACACATATACTCCAAATGCCCCACGGTGGAACAACCCAAAATGTTCTAATGGAAAGTCTGGATACATCTTCTCTATGTACAGCGTCAAATTGGAGCCTCCAAGACCAGAAACAAGAACGAAAAGTGTACCAGACGTAACTTAACCCATTCGCAACCCCCATGGTCTTCACTAAAGCTTCCCGCACTGTGCATCAACCGCCACCCACCCCTTAGATATGTCACAAAAGTTAATGTTATCTTAAAGCTATGAGTGCGAGATGAAAAATGAACGAATTGCGGAAACAAAATCGGATATTTATAGTACTTTCTATGCTGGAGAGTGCTGAATTTGATCTCGTATCCGCAAATGTGTCCCAGAGTCACCATAGGACAACTACTGGGTTAAGTTGACCCCATGTCCCATTATTACGTTTTGTTTATGTTCTCAATTTATATTGAAATCATAGTCTACCTAGCTAAACATTTCAAAGCTCTGCAAAGTATTACTAGTCGCGAATTTCAAAATAATTTTTCCCAGTTTTATACAGTGGTTGATCAAACACTCGGAGGCTTGCAACTGGTCACTGACGTCTTGCCAAACTGTCACCGATACACAATCAAGGATAAATTAGAGTATAGCCTACATATCTCGAGCTCTTATGAAACTCATCTTGATCTCCAAGTTAAGGGTAGTAGTAAAAAACAATTATTTGATTAAAAGGCTTCTAAACTCCCAAAATTACATAAATCAAATCAACAACAAAATCCATTTATCCACCAAAATTAATCCTATTACTTAATACTTAAGCGATTATGCTCACAGGGAACATTAACTATAACTCATATGAGTTGAACCCCCCCCCCCATGCAAAATAGGGCATCCTATGTTGAATCCTTTTTCTAGTGGAGGTAAAAAATTACTAACAATTACTAATACACTTAAAAATCTCCCAACCACGCATAACAAATATTATCTTGTTAGAATCACGCAAACCTCTATTTAAGTACAGGGTGTATAAAAAGTTCTCAAGGAACATTTATTTCATACACTCTGGTTCCCTTTTGAACAGCTTGAAGCAGTTGTCCCTGACTAGTTTTTCTTGTTGTCCTCGTCACCAACCCGAGTGACAATTTCTAATTACACACACATATACAGACATGCGCCTTTTCTATACATACGTCTATCTATGTATATGCGCCTACACATACAGCTAATTCCGAAGCAACGAAGAGAAGTTTGACAAATAAATTTTATAAACACAGAGGATAAACAAAAAGAAATCTGCGGTGGGCAATTGGCACATTGTATAAAACCTTAATCCAGAATGGACTAAAGATGTGGTAGACGACAGGACTTTTTGGTTGTTTTATAGGATGGGCAATGCTTATTGTTTATTGCAGTTGCTTATTATAGTGGCCTTGTGATTACTACTCACCTTTGTTATTCATAGTAGCTGTAGGTGTAATTCTACATGTTGGGCCCTCTGTAGGACTTTTGGGAAATTCTTTGAAAAAAATTGTTACTTTTAGGTAATAATTAATTTTGCATTCTATAATAAGACATCCGCATGCAATTCCTGTTCTGTTTATTAGATAAGTATTATGTAACTTAGGCGATATGAGTTATATTTCGGAGTTATTTGTGAGCCAAATAATATCGCTCATGTTTGAATTTGATGTCATATTGTAATTATTTTGGATTATCCTACTCCGCATAAATTAATTAAATAACAAAGGAATTTGAGGAAATACCCTGTGGATTATGTTAGTTTAGTCCATAGACATGAAGTCAAATTTTGTCATACGTAGGTGAACCCCAAGAGATATGACTGTGTAAGACTAGTAGTTGCACATACAAATAGAGCTCTTTGCTTTTATAGCCTTTATTCTTTTAATATGTATCTTTTCTCCACCACCGCATGAATGAATAGCTTAAGGATCAAAGCTGTAGTTAAGTTTCATTTAGAATCGCTTGTTCAGTTTATGAAATGAGTCTTTGGCGTAATGGCCAAGTCTTGTTGAAAAGATGTGTCGATAATTGCTGTGACTTCTATGGCAGATAATTAATCTGTGAAATTTCTTGACATAGAAGGCAGCGACGGCTTAGATACCTGTTTTAAATCGTGAACTGTGCTGTCTTGAGTGCTTGCATAAAACAGGAAGTTGCGGCGACGGATTGACCTGGCCACCGGTTCATCACCCGCATTATAAGCAACCAGCTTTAGACATATAAACTTTCAGACCTACGTAGAGCGAAGACAAAGCGTATCCAATCGTTGAGGGCAAACTTTCGTTTGCCCACCGAGCTGAGTTTGGGGAAGATTAGACTTCCGTAAGTAAAGTGGGGCATTACATCTAAACCAGTCTCAGCCTGAGGTTGAACCGTAGAATATTGGCGGATAGGCACAATAGTCCTAAGCCACCAGAGATTTTACCCACTTAATGTGATTACAGTATTTCAGCCTGGTGTTGAATTTCACACCCATGTTTAACACGCACTCAACAAAAGGTAACCTCACATTATTGATGACAATCTGAGAAAGATTCTCAATGTCAAGATCAGTTGTATAAAAAGCAATGCATTGAGATTTACTGGCATTGAGGAGGAGCTAACTCTTTAGATCATTTTTTAGATAGCTCATCATTTACTCTAATAATAGCCTTCAATGAGTCCAACAGGCCTGCACAGGTTCAGCTGAACGTAATCTGCATGAGGATGCAGATTAACGTCATGGACTATATCACTAAGATAATTAATAAAAAGGCTAAACACCACAGGACAAAAACATGACCGAAGAAGAAATCCCATCAACAATCATCTGTTAGGACCTGTTCAGTAACTAGAGCAGCAGCAATGTTATACTGCCCGTGGAATTCGGCTCCCCGATACTAATTATTTAGGCGGTGTATGGCAAACCTAAAAAAAATCGACAGGGGACTCTGGAAGCAAAATTTATCCAATGTATGTAAAGAAACATTAATCCATTGCAATAGGTGTACCTCTGGGAAATGAAGCTTTATTATTTTCTTCTCGCTTATTTTGGTTTTCTGTTTTTTTTTTTTTGTAAATTTTAGCAATTGTAGTCTTGCTAATTTACAAGTTGACATGAGGCTGCTTTTTTTATATGTTCACCAAAAACAAAACCCTTCCTAATTTAACCTTTCTATTTACGTTCAGCAAAGTGTTACTAGACACGTACTTCGAAGTCAAGTGTTCGGAACCACAAATCCACCTTAATACATTTATGAGACCAAGCCTTTGAAACTGCTTTGGTAAACTTGGCTCCAGAGTGTTCGGCCGTACGTATAATCAATGCCAAAAAGCGATCAATGGTGAAGCTACCGATTGTTAATAAAGAATATTTAAATAACAGCTGCTGATGTAGCGTAAACAAATTTAATGTTTTGTGCCATAACTTAATTAGTTACGCGAAACAATTGGATGAGATAGATTATGATATGAGCCATTACATGACCTTGAATAACATAATTAATTATGTGGTAATTTGAATCAACTTCAGTCGTCGTGTATTATAACGCCTTGTATTCGGTTTCTATGCAATAACTTCAAATCTGTTGAATACAGGTTCGCCCTTTAGTCATTCTATTAAATCGTAATAACTACGAAGAGCACTGTATTATTATGATTAGTACAACGAGCAATGCTGATCGAATCCTAAGGAGGAAGCTTCAAGAGCAAAGCTCTTATTTAACAGGACGCAGTTACTGTTAGAACATACGCAATATATTTGCCAAGAACAAGCTCGAATGCTGACTATGAGTATTTTATTCCAATGCTCTTAGCTTATTGATATGAAACGATACATTGCTGCTGTAATACTTAATTTGCTATGTGTAAATTGATTACTAGCAGTTATGTGTTTCACATAGTTTGGTGTGATGCAACTGGCTTAACCTGTATTAAGTATGTCGCAAAGCATGTAAACAAATGCTTTCGGTTGACGTAATAATTTAAGTCTGACATGCATTTGGGTGAATACATGCTTTGCTTAGAATGCGTTATTATTATTATTCTATGATTTCTTTTTTTACCGGAGCAAACTTATATTTGTTCAAGAACGCATTTTTTTTAGGATTAAATTTTAAATTTTTTAAATTTTTGTTTTTTTTAAATTTTTTTTTTTTGCAAATGTTTATTTGTTTATTTTTTGCTTTTTTCTATTTTTCAATTATTGTTTCAAATCACTCAATTTCTCTCGTTGGGACCTCTTGATGAGTCAAAACCATGACTGGAGACTTGCTACCCAAAATCAAATGAGTTGTGTGATGGAATACCACATAAAATTTTTCTGTTGTGCTATTATTCGGGGGAATCCGAAAAAAATAATTCCGTGATCAAATATTGTTATTATTATTGTATCACAGTATTGTGCTTGAATTATCGGAAGTATTGTTTTGGGTCAATTGCTCGAAATTATATTTTTGCCAATTGTGCATTCTTGCATTTTAATTAATTTGTTAAATTATTTTTCGGCTTGGCTAGAATCACACCTTTCCTCTTTTGGAGAAAAAAAAATAATAATAATAACAATAACAAAAAATTTTTTCATAAAGGAAAACTAAAACACTTGTTATGTTTCACAAAATATTCATATATAAAATGATTTATTTATTTTATTTTATTTAAGCTAATCCTAAAGCGTTTCGATATACTAGATCATCATCAGAGTTACACCAGAGTGCTCTGATGATGATCTAGTAGACCGAAACGCGATAGGCTTAGCTTAAATAAAATAAAATAAATAAATCATTTTATATATATTTTGTAACACATAGCAAGTCTTTTACTTTTGCTTTATGAAAATGAGTTTTCACCAAGTGCCAACGAAAAAAACTGTTGATTACATTAAAAAATGTTTTGTTGTTATTGTTTTTTTTTTGCTTTACTTAGAGGGCTATTACATTATTATTGAAACTTATTATATTAGACAATGACATTAGTTCTAATATTTGTATAATATATTATAATACAAAAACATATATGTTGATGAGTCAAAACCAAGACTTGGATCCTGTCACCCAAAATCAAACGGGTTGTGTGATGAAATAACAGACAAAAAAATTTTTTTTTTCTATATACCGCAGAATAAAAAAAAATGCTTCTTGAACTAAACAATTATTGTCTAAACTGTAATACTATACTTTTGTACTAATGCACATAAGACTGTGTAGTTTTATAAAATTGCCGTGTTGAGTTTAACCCTTAAGTAGGCGCATGAGATCAGACGTCAGCGCAATTTTAACCACGAAAAAAAATGTTTAACGCACTCTCCCTTGATTTTGTTTCTTCTAGAAGCGTTTTGAAATTGGTCTTACTCGAGCCACGCATGTTTTTTTTACTATAGTGAAGTATAACCCCATGCATCTTTTACGTAATTTTTTTCGTGAGGTAAGTTCTGTTAAGCATATTTCAACATTTTATAACATTTTGGGATGAGTTCTAGCAAAAATAAATAAAACGTATGTTGAGATTGTATTTTTTTGTGAATACTGTAGCTTTTCTACTCTACTCCGAATATTGGATTTTATTTTTTGCTTTTCTATAAAGACTGGTAAGAAGTTACTCAGTACGTAATATAAAAGAATTGTTTTTTGTGTTAACTTAAAGAGAAGTTATTTGTTTTTCAGTTTTTGTTAAAGCAAAAAGATTTAGTTATCGAACTGCATTGCTTTTGTTTTTGAATATTTTATGGTTTACTTCTTAGATTATATAGCAATAAGGATAGGCTATACTGTGTAAAAATCGTGTACGTGTTATAAGCATTGTTTTTGTAAACACCGGGTGGGGAGGGGATGATAAGAGGGCTGGGTTATTTATTTGCTGTGTGTTCGAAATTTATGACATTACAAAATTTATTTGATTTTACGAAAAATAGTGCCGTGGTTTTTTAGAAATTTTTCTTAAAGAAGCAATAAAAAGTCATTTATATAGTGTTTCAGAAGTGGTGGATAATAACGAAGGTGGTGTTAGGTCATGTCGAGAAATGAAAAAAATGATATGACAGTGGGGGAGGTGTATTCTCAAGCCTTTCGAAGATAATCGGGGTTGAAGGACTAAGGGTACGAGAAACGTAGGTTTGTACTAAAACAATTATATCTCCTAAACAGCAAGCAGTAGAAAGATGGTCGTGGTGCTAATTTATAGATAACTTCCTTCCCTTTGTTCAATGTGTCAATACTTCCTCTACAGTATGTAGTTTAGAAGAAACGGTCTGACAAACTACATGTTTCAACTTTTGTACCTCATTTTTTTTCCGTTTGATGCAAGAAAAACCCTTATGCTTTTTTTTTGTCTTACTCCGGTTAGAAGCTAAGATTGTTTTCTTTAAAACGCACTTTGTTTTCATTTTGTATCTTTCACCAATTATGAGTTATGACACAAAAAATCTTCCACCACATATACGAGCAAATCGGGATAAGTATTATAAAACCATAGAATACACGCCTGTCCTTTTGAATACAAAGTAGAAAGTATGACGAATCTTCATCCTTTTAAGGATACAAGCAATTTATTACCTGCAACTCGTCTTATAACGGAGTTAATTTCTTATTGTACTAACTTCACTAACTTCATGTGCAGGTAAACTATTCTACTATAAAGAAACGATGGATCAATTTTCCAATAGCGACGGAGATTACCATGAGGCTCAATGCGAATATTCAATCAAAAATGTCTGGCGTATTTTTCAAACAACCAAAGAATTAAAGAAACTGTCCTAGAAATAGCAAGAAATGATCCTGCTATAGGAACGAGGCTTAGGAATGTCTGTGTCAACTATTTGGAGAATTCTGTACAAGGAAGGAATATATCCTTACCACGTTACTCCTGTGCAGGAGCTACTAACTGGAGATAAGCCGCTGCGCAACGAATTTTGCAGTTGGCTTTCAGAGCAAGAGCATGATTTTGATGACTACACGTTTTTGGACAATATCCTGTGGACGGACGAATCCCAATTTACAAAAACTGGAATAACAAATTTACACCACTGGGCTTCAGAAAATCCACGCGTATCGCAGAAAGCATCATCACAATTCAGATTTTCCATCAATGTATGTACAGGTATAGCCGGTGGATAGCTTATTGGTCCACACATTCTTCCAAATAGATCTTCGAGATCTTATGGACGATCTACCGTTATCAATAAGAAAAGATATCATTTACCAGCACGTTGGAGCACATGGACGCTTTTTGTGTCAAAACTTATAAACAGTGAAAGATACAAAATGAAAATAAAATGCGTTTTTAAGAAAACAATCTTAGCTTCTAACCAGAGTAAGACAGAAAAAAATTATAAGCCTTTTTTTAGTTTTTTTGTCATCAAACACAAAAAAATGAGGTACACAAGTTAAAACATGAAGTTTGGCAGACCGTTTCTTCTAAACTACATACTGTAGAAGAAGCGTTGACATATTGAATCAAAGGGTAGGAAGTCATCTATAAACTAACACCTCGACCATCTTTCTACTGTCTGTCGTTTAGAAGATATACCTGTTTTAGTATAAACCTACGTTTCACGTACCCTTAGTCTTTTAACCCTGATTATCTCGGAAAGGTTTGAGAATCTACACCCCCCCCCCCCTGCCATATTTGATTTCACGACATCACCTATCACGTACTCCTATTATCCACCACTTCTGAAACACCTGTATACTCAATAATAGTGAGAAACAGTTCTGAAGTATCTATTTAAGAGATTCGATATAATCGAGTCTACGGAGTTTCGAATTATAGTGAAAAAGTGCGCTGTGCTTTGATGCAGAAAGCACAAGAGTTATTGCCATAGGAATTCATTTTTCAGGCAAGTTTATTTGTATCAATAAATTATAGTGTTTCAAATAACCTTGAAGTGAAACCGTTATAAAAAATAAATAGCCGTGGCAATGAAATTGAATTTCCCAATACCGGTACAATTGAATTGTCATTGTTAGTTGATGGAATGCTTAGTGTTATTTATATGATGTCAGCCTTGCAAGGCAACGACAATAAATGTCATGAGAATATAAATGGAGCACTAGGACAATTCTAAAAATTCAAAAAATTATATAATTGTAAATTTAAAAATTAATTTAAAAATTTTGCGATATAACGGGATCTCTTCTATTGAATTTATGCTATACTTAATAAAGTTTCAACCCCTAAATTATGTGCCCGCTCTGAAAATATGGTAGTTCACTACTTCCATGATTAAAGCGACCACATCTATGCGGTTTAACTACATGAAGAAAAATGCTTAAGTTTTTCTTTCTGATAGCCTTTCCCTTTTGCTATATAACTAATCCAAGGTTTACTGTAATTTGTAGAAAGAAATTGGGGTCACTGCTGAACCCATACGCCCACTTGCGTGATTTTGGTATAGTGCGCCTACTTAAGTGTTAAGCTATTAAGTTCTATTACATTAGTTTATCTGTATATATTAATTTACATGTTATTAGTTGCATATATATTCTCATTTCCAATGTACTGGCTTTGATTTTTTGTCTAAAAAAAATCAAATATATATCTCATGTATTTCTTTGCTTGGTTGTGTTTAATAAATTATTTTATTATTATTATTTTTTAGTTGTTTTTGTTTTACTGACAATTACCTCTGTTTTTGGTACGGTTATATTTGTTAATGTCTTTGGCTCTCTGCAGAAAGTGTTAGTCAGCCTTTTGGCATGACTTTAATATTTAATAGTATCTCCCAATATATTCGAATACCTGCTCTAATGCTGGTTTGTACTGATTGGTCTATTTATGTCATCATCATGATATCCAATATTTTGAATGCCTACTCTAGTCCGGATTATGCTCCTTGGTTTACCTTTATACATATGCATATATGCCTTCTCATGAGTTTAACTTGCGCATCCTTATTATATATAATTCAGTTTGATTCATTTATTTTTTCGTATGTTAGTAGCATCATTTGGAAGGTATGTCTTCTACATCGCTCAGTTAATCAGACTGGCTAATTGTTGAGCTTATGCCCGTCAGTGATCTCAAAATTCCAATTCGGTTTTTGTTTTTTGTTTTTAGAATGATGATGTTTTCTTTACCATTCTCAACCTTCTTCGTGTCCATTAAATTTTTGTAATTCATTGAAATTGTTTACCCATTATATGTTTAGCGTTTACATTATTTACATTAATTTTTCTAAATCCTTATTTTAACATACTAAAAAAAAACTTTGTTATTTTTCAGGAATAATGAGTACCTAATTTCAAATAATGTTAATTAAATTAATTTAAAAATAATAATTATATTCTGAGTAATTTGTAAAGTGTATAACGAGTTAATAATATTTGTAGCTTTAGAAAATTGGTTTAAAGCGTTTTCATTCATTTCATTTCAATATCTCGTGTTTTTTTAATTAACTGGAAAATGCAATTTTTTTAGAAAACCGATAACATCTTCTTTCCAATTTTTCGAAATTTTGCTTTCAGTGCTTTAACCATTATTTTATTAGTCGTGTTAATTTTTTACAATTTAGTAGCTTAATATAACAACAGTGAATATTTGTTCGAGATTTGTGGTTGCTACGGATCGATGTTGTTTTTGTTGCAAATTATTAAAGATTAGAGACAAATGCTATATAATAAGAAACGTATATCTATAATTTTCAGTCATAAAGGTAAATTCAATATTATTAGTAAAATACAATTATCTGATAAATGTAAAATTTTTGAAAAGTAAAGATTTATTTCTATAAATTTTTCATTATATTAAATAATTTTTAAATAACTTTTATCTACTCTCAAACCCACCCCTGACTAAATAACTTTATGTATGGATTTACATGGGGTTTTTTAATTTAGAATAACTGAATGAGGAGTTTTCCGATTAAGTAAAATTTTTTTATGTTTTTAGGGGTTTTGAGATGTAGATGGTAATTACCCCCTTGTGTTTGGCCACTTTGAGCTGTGTGTGATATTAAATAAAAGCTCCTGCTGTGTTCCATTAATTGGCATATTGTCTTTTCTTCTGTAAGAAACTATATAAGAGACATATTTCACCCCAACTATCTTTAAAATGCGTGATTTTTAGTTTTGTGTGCAGAGGGGTGTAGGTTGGTGCTGAGGGGCTGTTTTTCTTTTAAATGCCTTAGAATAATGTTTAACATATTTCATGGGAACATTGCAATTTTTTTCGTTATATGGGTTTTGATGTGAAATAAATTTTTCCAGTTTGCTTATGAAATTTTTTTTACGTGGAAGAACTTACATTAAAGTTGGATAATGTTCTAAACTACCTACCGTAGAGAAGAATAAAATACACCACAGCGCTCCACCACCACTCGCAGGAGAACGTAGATGTGAATTAATATGCACATGTTAGATATATTATGTTCCGTTATATCGGTTGTTTGCGAAACTGTAATGCTAAAAATTCAAAAATAAAATATATTAAAAAAACTTTTAAAATAAATAACTTTTATAAACAAAATGCTTAAACTGTTTGCAATGAACTTTTCTTCTTTTTTTGCCTTTTTAATCCATTTTTTTTAAAAAAGTTATTTATATTAATATATTTTATTAAAAATTTCATAAGAGTAAATTCAGCTAAAGTCGACCTGCTCATAAAGTCGGTCACTTTCCTATTACAATATAAGATATAAAAAAAATCCAAAGTGTGGCCGATGAAGTGCATAGATGCGATATCCTTTCTTATACCCTAGATGAAGTCTAATGCAAAATGAAATGGACATCCACGTATAGATAGTATTGAAAGGTCTTTTGATTTCCGTCTATATGTCCGTCTGCAACTTTAGCTTTTTGACTTGTTTCATGTTAAACTGGATCCAGACTTTTAAGGCGGTCGGTTTGTCGCTGCAATTGTCATATTATGCTTGTCATTAGTGTAATACCCATAATAAAGTAAAAGCGTGTTCTAAAGTGGTTAGGAACATAGTAAGTGTAGACTGTACATGGTATGAATACAGAATATTCAATAGTATATATGCATATATATACTTAGATTGAATTAAATAAATTTCGCCATAATTATTTACATACTAGAAATTGCACCGATTTTTAAATAAAAGTAAACATTTTCTAAAGTTCGGCCACTTTGTACTATTTACAACAGTCTTCCAACGGGGCATGTTATGATTGGAGAACCAGACCTTACTAAACCGGTTTTCTTATGGGAGTTGAATTACAACTTTTTTTTTTGTCTGTATAGATATCTTTATTAGTTTCTGACAAAATTAGAGCAACAACTTTATTATGGTCCAACCTCGTCAAATCAAGGTGTATCCAGAGGCTGTAGAAGTCCAGGAACATTGTTCTCCGAACCTCTATAAGAGACTTTAAGAGTAAGGAGTACGTATAAGAAGTTCCTCATTCACAAGGATCCAAAAAGCAATCAATAATCCTTCTAACTTTCTTTTTCTCTCCTTACTATATCTGCTTACAGACATACAGGTTTATTAAGGCTGATGTCATATTTCCCGTAATTTTATTATGAAATAACACGATCTCAGCTGAATCTCAAAACTGAATTTTTAATTGTCCTGTGGAGTAGAAGTTTTCATTGAGTGAATGACCTACTTAGCTTATTGATTTTACTTTTTTCTTAGTAAAAATGGACGCTTTAAATTGAAGATTAACAGGCGCATAAAGTCTTCATATCTTACGTTCTATAAACACTCCCTCCTGGCTGTACCCAGAATGAATTTGCCCGTCTAAATATTTTCACAAAAACTTTTGAATTTGTGATCGCGCCACAGACAATTCAGCCAAAACCGAGAAAAATCAGAAAATCTGATAGCATTCATAGGTCGCACAATGCTTTATCGATATTAGCAAACCGACAAAATTCAGTTAACAGAAAACCGAGAAATCCGAAACACTATCTGAATGTTTTCAACAAAACTGAAATTCAGAAAACTGTGACATGGTCCATTCGATTTTATTGCGTATATTTCAGTTTTCTTAAATTCAGTTATCTAAATTCATTACACTGAAATTATGGAAAAATTTGTCGTCTGTCTAAAACTTGTTGGACACGTCCATACTTATATCTCATCGCTCAAGTTACAAGAAAAGGAAAGGTCTTAAAGTTCTGCATTCACCCAGCTCTTGACAGTGACCGTAAACCCTGCACTTTTTAAGATATAGGTATGGTGTTTAGAGAAATATGAACTATTTTTTTCTTAATCACCCTGTAACTACGAAACGGTTCCATTCAATTTTTTGCTTGGCAAAGTGAGTATACTATCATCACCCGCTCTATGGACCGCCGCCGTGGAGGAAACACCTTGTATATGAAGATTGGTTCTATAATTATTTCGTACCTGATGTGAAAAGTTATTTAATTAGAAGAAAAAATCCTAAAGTTGAATATTCTACTGCTCCTAGATAATTCATCAAGTCATCCAATAGACGACTTATAACATGCAATACACTACAACTGTTATATACCTAAAATAAATAATATTTTCATATAAACCTGAAAAAGGGCAAAACATAAAAATAATATTCAATAAATTTTCACATAAGCTAATCATGCTTAAAACATGGTTAGCTTATCTCTTAAATGGGTGAAGAAAATTGCATCAGCAATTTTCCTCACATACCATACATTTTTCCCATAAAACGACTTGGGAAAAACAAAAGTTTCATTTTACATCCCAAGTTGTTTTACTTAAAAATTTCCACGACAAAATTTTGCCTTCAGCAAAATTTGTCATTTCAACAATTTAATTAAAAAATAAATCAAAAAACAAATCGTACCTTCAGTACAATTTTCGGCGCAAAAAATTCAACATTCATGTACATACGTACATACATATTACGACAAAAAACTTTCGTAATAAGAAACGCACGCCACACAAATGCATTGCATGTATATGCGCGTCGCGATTTTCAAACGACGGGACGGCGGCTGATGTTTTCAAAAGTGTAAGATTACATTTTTGAAGCCATTTGTCCAACGCGAATAATTCTGGACATGTTTGAGCAAGTCCAGAATCAAAATCGTAAAATTTTCTCAGGATACGAAAATGCAATTTAGCATTTTCTATCCTGAACAACGGCTCTTGATCACGATGAATGTGATCAAGAGTTGAGTTGGTTTTTAAATTTTGACACGGCGACTTCAACGGTTTCGGTTTTTGGAGAAAAACGTGACAAATTGGTGTTCGAGAAATATAATTAAGTTTTCCACGGTTTCTATATGTTTCGTCATTTTTATATGTTTTGACAAATTGGTGTTCGAGAAATATAATTAAGTTTTCCACGGTTTCTATATGTTTTGTCATTTTTATATGTTTTGACAAATTGGTGTTCGAGAAATATAATTAAGTTTCCCAGAGTTTAAAGGAAAAGTTATTGTGAAAAAAAAGGAAAATAAAAAGGTGGTAAACCTATGTATGTATTTCCTTATGTGTGTGCTTCGCCAATTCATTGGACCAGCAAGTAGAACTAAAAAAGGATTAAGAAGGTAGGAGTAACATAAGAAAATATATTAGAAAATTGGTGCAGCCGGTAGGATCAAGGAAGCTTGGTAAGTTAAAAGATCGTAAACGCTTGAAAAGCCTTGGTCCTACACGAATCTACGGGGAACCTGTGACATTAGCCAACCTATAAGGCCACGTCACCCCCAACGCTCGGGGTAGATATCATCTGTAGGCGCCTCTACCCCAGGCGAGCAAGCGTTCACCCCAGTGAGTGAAAAAAAAAGAAACGAAATCAACAAGGGACCTGGACTCACTAATAGAACCTCTTTCCCAGCACCGAGAAGAATTCAGGACAACGGACACCCAATCAAAACCAACTCCAGAAGGAAGATATCATCGTTCCTGGGTTGAAGGGGAAATAAGTAGGCATACGGCCCTCGGCAGCAAACAGAAGCAGCGGAAAATTGTAACTTCTTTCCAGGATGGAAAGGGAACTCGAATTCGGCATAAGCCCCCCTTACAATCTCAGCCAAGGGAATTAAGACGGCAGGAGCCCCGCTAGTAGCAATAAACATTCCAGAAGGGAATACTCCAAGAAGGCTGGAAGCCCCCCTTTTGGACAACGCGGGACGCATATGTGAGAAGGAAGCTCGACACCGGCACCTGAGACAGGCTCGAGATTAGACTCCATACCTTCATCCGACGCGGAGCAATCCCCAGGTGAGAATTTACAGCACCTCCGGGAAGGTACACACAACGCTTCAGAAGACAACCAAACAAAATCAGGTAGCCAGGACAACTCATCTTTACCCCAACCGCAACAAGCCGCTGGAGTTCGCCTTAGAAGTGGTACCCTTTTAACTGGTCCCACCGTACCAAATAAAGTAAGTCTTGATAATTTTTTAGATAAGTTGTTAGAAAAGGCACGTGAATCCGATAAGCGCACAGTCACGCACTGCGACGCACTTGACCACACATTAAGTCAAGGCAGAGAGCAGAGGCTGACAAAAATCGAAAAATTCAAAAAAGATACAGAGCGATTCAAACAGGAGCTTATCGAATTCGCTGGGCCTTCACGTTCATTAGGTATAGATAAGACCACAGCCAGTATAGTTGTAAGTGCTGATAGTGATACTAGTGTCAGTGATATTAGTAGTGACCAAACAACCGCCGAAAATCTCCTTAATGGCTGGCTAGAGGTATCCTTCACGGATTCTAGTCCAGAAACCAGCCCTGAAACTCGACAAGGCACAAGTAGACTACCCTACTAAAGTTTAACAAAAAAAAATAATCACAATGGTAGACTATGCAAAGGTGGCCAAGCTCACGGCACAACTAGTTCCTCTGTTTTCGGGTGAAAATGACCAACAGTTAGGTCGTGAGCTACAAACATTTATTGGCTGTTGCAAACAGGCCTTACACTGTTTAAGTGAGGAAGAAAAAGCAGCCTTCCTACATATTTTGCCCACCAGACTTCATGGCGATGCCTATCAGCTGTTTGCTTCGGACGTTCCAACAACTTTTAGTGAGGTGGAGGAACGTTTGAACAGAACCTATCTACCACGAGAATCATATCAAGAATTGGTCAACAAATTGATCACAATGAGGCAAAACCCGTTGGAAACTCTCACTGATTTCACAACAAGAGTGAAGCAGTTGCTGATGCTTTGCGACGAGGCAGCGGTACTGAAGTACGGAGCAACGGCAGCCCCAGCTGTGAAGACACAGTTGGCGGACTTCGCCAAAAATGCCCTCAAAAGTGGAGTGAACAATCCCCACCTATGCCAGTACCTCCTCACTCTGGTAGAAAATGATCTAGAGCGGCTGATACAAAAGGCTCTAGATATTTCAAAGCTGCAAGCAGGCACAGTTTTCGTCCAAACACCATTGACGCAACAGCCATATCCAATGGCACCAATAGACCCTAGTCTTCGAGTTCGAGCTCTCAGCCGAACTCCTTACAATCAAGCACCACAGCCACCCATGTATGCATCACCACGAGCACAAGAGCCCCGACAGTTTAGTCCCCCATACGTACATGCTCAGCCACTACACCCGCCGTTTCCACGAAGGGATTCTAGACAACCGGATACACAGAATCTGGTACAAAACATCACTTGCAATTTCTGCCAGAAGCGGGGACACACCTAGACGGAGTGTTTAAAATGCAAAAACACCCCCTTCTGCGCTAACTGCAGAAGTTACGGGCATGACATTCGCGACTGTCGAAATAGCCAACCACAGTCTGCAACTCGTTTCACACGAGGATCGCCTAACAATCCACCACAGTCAGACCCGAGCAATATAAAAAGCCCCAGATTCTTTAATATAAGTCAAAAATGTGATTTTTGTGGGCGCCGCGGACACAAGATCGACGAATGTTGACAAAAGCAAAAATGGGAGGATAAAAAACAGGGAAACGACAAAGAGTCGACCCAAAACTCCCCGGCTCGACTATAAACCCTACCAGTAATAAACACGCGTCTTCTCAGCCGCCCGACTTCAGTGTGCCCACCGCCAGACTTCCTCTAGACATAGTTCTAAATGGTCAGGCCCAGCTAATAGTGGACACCGGCGCTGAGATCAATATAATTAAGAAAAAGCTCTCAAATCTCGCGAGCTAATAAACCCCAACAAAAAACTAACGCTTCAAAGCCCCTTTGGCACCGGAAAAACCTTAGGAAGTTGCCAAGGAAACTTCATGCTAAAAAGTAACTTACCTTGCAACTTTCAGGTGGAAAAAAACATCCCAAGTATTTCCAACGACGGCTTGCTAGGAAATGATTTCCTAGCCAAAAACTGTAATGTTGAGGGACCCAACAAGGTTCTGCGATTTCCTCGCACGGAAACCAATCCAGAAGAGTTTGTTGTTCCATTAGAAACCGCATCGGATAACCCTTGTTCGCAAAACATAGTCAAAAAAGAGACACTGGTAGAAGATATTAAACCCGACGGGGATACGCCTTCTACTCGAAGTGTTCTCAAAGCTTCTCAGTCAGAAGAAGTCGGCTGTGACTTACAAAAACGCGATAAGGGTGACTTGATTACCGAAGATCCGCCCTATAAGACTGGCCAGCATCAGGTGAATTTAAATGAACTTGTGTGCGTACCAGCTAGGTCTCAGATCGTAGTCAAAGTCCCGTGGCATTTGCAGGAAGAAATGCTCAGTCTGTCAAAAGAAATAGACGACGGAGTCTTCTTAGCAAACAGTTTACTCTCAGCTGGGTTAAAGGCAGCCCCTATAGGAATCCTCAACACACGCAGTTCACAAGTAGTCCTAAACAGCGTGAACCTAAATCTGGTTACCATGAAAGACTACACTGTCGTCCCCTCAAAACGAGAGCCAGATAAAGATAGTACAAGGGCCAATCCGTCGAATCCCATGAGTCGAAATGTCGGCGATGGTGAGCATCATGTTATATGTAAACCTAATATTAAGAAAGTGGGGCATAAGAGCCCAGGTATACCGAGCAGTAATAAGAAACGGTTCCAGGACGCTTGCGGGTCCCTCATGAAAACCCCAACATCAAGCGCTGGCCAGCATACAAACGGCCTGCCGGTAGCAACCCCCGCAGATCCAACTGGCCCAGCGCCACTCACATATAAAAGAAATAGGTTAAGAAGTAAAATGAATATGCATAATAACACTATAAAATCATATAGCAGATCTAGATTTAAGAACAATACAAACAGGGCAATAAGCGCCGATCAGGCGGCCACCCTACCACATATAAGGTACTTGTTCCCAAACGATGTCGAACAAGAAGACACCAGCATTCAACCCCGCCTCACCAGATTAGAGCAAGAACTCAGTCTGGATGAAACTTTAAATAGTTAGGAAAAACCCTCAATAACAAGTCTCTGTTATGAATATGATGACATATTCCTTTTAAAGGGTGACAGGCTTACACATACCAATGCCATCACCCACGACATCCCTCTGGTGCAAGACCAGGCACCTATTAACCAAAAGATGTACCGGTTACCAGAGACACAGCGAAATGTCATAAACTCAGAGAAATGCTGGACAACGACATTGTCCAGCCCAGCAAAAGCCCATGGAACTCGCCACTGCTAGTCGTCCCCAAAAAAGAGGGACCAGATGGTGAGAAAAGGTGGCGCGTCGTCGTTGATTTCCGTAAGTTGAACGCAAAAAACGACTGGCGACGCCTTCCCGCTACCACGGATTGAGGATATCATCGATCAACTGGGCCATTCAAGATATTTCACCACCCTAGATCTAGCCAACGGCTATCATCAGGTACTCGTCGATTCGAAAGATCGAGCAAAAACGGCTTTTAGTACCAACTACGGGCATTATGAATTCAAACGCATGCCGTTCGGGCTCAAAGGAGCCCCGGCCACATTTCAGGGTTTAATGAATTTCATATTAACTGGCCTACAAGGCCTAGAATGTTTCGTCTACTTAGATGACATCGTCATCTATGGAAAAAGTCTGGCAGACCACAATGAAAAGCTTCGCAAAGTCTTTGACAGGTTAAGAGGAAATAACCTGAAACTTCTTACTGGCTATAGTTTAGGCGACTAAAAAGTTCAGGTGTTATCTGCAAGGCCGAGAGTTCACGGTCTATACAGGTCACAAACTACTCAAGGGAGTCTTCAGTGTTAAGGACCCCCACATCCCGTGTGGTGAGATTTCACCATAAACTTTCCGAGTTCAATTATAAAATTGAGTATAAGCCCGGAAAGTACAACACGAATGCCGACGCTTTAAGCCGCACTCCACGGGGTAATAACAAAAACAAGGAAACTGCAACCTTCACGGTTGAAGCTATAGTCCACCACCAAATGGACTCGGATATAGAGGAGGAAAATTACTCATCGGACCAAAAGGAGTGTCTGCAATGTAACCAGAGCCCAGACACGGAACATTCAGGAAAGTGGAACAAATCAGGACACCCAGGCCAAACAAAAAGAACAAACTCATCATCCAGAAGAGACCGCAGACCGTGACAATTATAGACGAAGCTCGTCCCCTTGAAGTAATCACAAGGCCAGAGGAGATTCAATTAATCTTAAAAGATTATCATGATTCTCTCTTTGGCGGCCACCAGGGAGTGATAAAACCTATAAACGGATTCGAAGAAAGTACTGGTGGAGGCACATACTTAGGGACATCAAAAAGCACATTAAGCGGTGTGCCAAATGTCAAACCATGAAGGCCTCACCACAGTATAAAATGCCGATGGTGATTACAGATATAGCGGAACAACCATTCGATAAAATCTATCTAGATATAGTCGGCCCACTAGAGGAGACTGAATCCGGAAGCAAATATATATTAACGTTTCAGGATAACCTCACGAAGTTTGTAGATTGGTATGCCATACTAAATGGGGAAGCTATAACGATAGCGCAAATTTTCTTCACGCGCTACCGCATTCCCAAAAGAAGGGAAGTAATTTTCTGAGTGACCTATTCAAAAAGGTATGCAAACTCCTCAGGATAAATAAGCTGCAAACCTCAGCTTATCATCCCCAATCAAATGGAGCACTCGAACGTGCACATAGACCATGGATTGAATATCTACGATCTATAGTGGACGAAAATCCCAGGTCATGGGATGGATAGTTATTTGCGAACCGCTTTCGTGTACAATAACAGTGTATACGAAGGGACAAAATTAACTCCCATGGACTGCCTGTACGGCTTTACAGCGGACGTTCCGTCCAACTTAACTCGAGACCCTGAACCCGTGTATAACTACGAGAGATACTACCATATTTTCAGGTATCAGCTTCAAAAGACTGACGCCATGGCATGGAAAAATCTTCTGATGAGTAAACAGCGCTCGGAGAATGACTACGACAAAGCTGTACGTCCCCTGACATTCCACAGAGGAGACAAGGTTCTACTCAAGAGCGAGAGACGCAAACATAAGCTCTCCCAGATTTGGGTAGGACCCTATACGGTAACCGGCATCCCCAGCTCAGTTAACACAACAATTAAAATTCGCAAACGAGAGGTGACGGTACATAACAACCGCCTAAAACCTTTCTACGAAAAAAATGGTGCCCATAGTATCTAAATAGTTTTAAGGTACATACATACATTAAAATAAACACCAATAGAATGTAAGCTACAAAGACAACAAAAACCCATTTTCACTTTGGACCCAAAGGCCAAGATTCCTCATATACTCTCAATTACATCCCTATCAAGGACAGGACTCTTGTTGCTAATTGCATCTGTGGAGGCAATAGCAAAATATATAGTCCCGGCATTCATGGAATGGGTTGCTAAACGCAGACAACAGCCCACAGCTGAAAACATTCATATGGAACCGGTTTACGCGACACCCCAAGAAAAATTAAAACGTATCAAAAGTCTCTCTAAAGCGAGATCTATACAATTAGTGTAATAAAAAAGATCTATACTTATTTTTGGCACCGTCTCATTCTTTTGTTACTGGCGGAACCACTATCCCTTCACTACACTGGTCTTAGAAAATAAATTAATAAAATTAATAAATTAAGAATAAATAAGGATAAAATTTATTTGGTAGTATCTAAGAATAAAATTATAAGACCTAAGTAGCACAGAGCAAAGTAGAAATAATGAATTAAATAAGCTATAAAATAAGATAATAAATAGAAGAAAGAAAGGCATAAGATAATAGAATTAAAAAATAAAACATAACCGAAATTTATTTACACAAAAATAATAATAAAAAAATGATAAGTAAATAATATTTAGCAACATTAAGTAATACATAATAACTAGTAAGACATAGACATAAATACCTCAGATTATTTTAAATAGAAATAGGCTAGAAATGTATGTACTAAGATCATATATGGGAAATAGCGACTGAAATTAGTAGAAGAAATAAGAAAAGAATGTTTTTTGACGACATTAGATATAGCAGAAATTATATATATTCCCATAAGAAATACATATTATATATATAGGCATATTCCTGTAAAAACTCAACCGAAAACCGACCAAAACCCAGCCACCAAAAAACGCACCAACAACAACTTCCCCTGAGAATTATTCCTCTTCAAAGAATAATTCTTTTTTTCTCAGGGGGAAGGATTGTTATATACCTAAAATAAATAATATTTTCATATAAACCTGAAAAAGGGCAAAACATAAAAATAATATTCAATATATTTTCACATGAGCTAATCATGCTTAAAACATGGTTAGCTTATCTCTTAAATGGGTGAAGAAAATTGCATCAGCAATTTTCCTCACATACCATACATTTTTCCCATAAAACGACTTGGGAAAAACAGAAGTTTCATTTTACATTCCAAAATGTTTTACTTAAAAATATCCACGACAAAATTTTGCCTTCAGCAAAATTTATCATTTCAACAATTTAATTAAAAAATAAATCAAAAAGCAAATCGTACCTTCAGTACAATTTTCCGCGAAAAAATTGTACATGCATGTACATACGTCCATACATATTACGACAAAAAACTTTCGTAATAAGAAACGCACGCCACACAAATGCATTGCATGTATATGCGCGTCGCGATTTTCAAACGACGGGACGGTGGCTGATGTTTTCAAAAGTGTAAGATTACATTTTTGAAGCCATTTGTCCAACGCGAATAATTCTGGACATGTTTGAACAAGTCCAGAATTAAAATCGTAAAATTTTCGGCTCTTGATCACGATGAATGTGGTCAAGAGTTGAGTTGGTTTTTAAATTTTGACACGGCGACTTCAGCGGTTTCGGTTTTTCGAGAAAAACGTGACAAATTGGTGTTCGAGAAATATAATTAAGTTTTCCACGGTTTCTATATGTTTCGTCATTTAGAGAAATATAATTAAGTTTTCCACGGTTTCTATATGTTTCGTCATTTAGAGAAATATAATTAAGTTTTCCACGGTTTCTATATGTTTTGTCATTTTTATATGTTTTGACAAATTGGTGTTCGAGAAATATAATTAAGTTTCCCAGAGTTTAAAGGAAAAGTATATGTGTGTGCTTCGCCAATTCACTGGACCAGCAAGTAGAACTAAAAAAGGATTAAGAAGGTAGGAGTACCATAAGAAAATATATAACACAACTTCTTTAATTCAACGTCAATATTAGGAGATAATTTCTGCGTATAAGGCTTACTATATTAGAAGAACCACTGACGATGTTTTAAAAAAATTGCACGAAAATCCTTCACTTACTCTACCTGAAGTGTGGAAAAATTTGACAATTTTAAATTGTTTAACAAATGTCGTCTCAGCAGTTGCAAAAATAAAAAATTCAACATTAAATTCTTGCTGAAAAGTCACAACGCCTGAAGTAAGAGTCGAAGACATCTGACTTCAACTGAAAATGTTTAGGCTAATACCATAGATATAGTTCATTTTATTAGAGTTGAGGGATTTTATCATTTTGATACTTCAGATATTTAAGAGTTATGCGAGTTAACTTTTATTAACGAAGTGCAAAATGTAGTCAACATCTCAATTAGTGAATCAGTGGGAAACGTTGAGGAATTATCTGTGACTCGGCGCAACCAAAGAAAAGGAGAGTTAAAGTATTACAAAGCTCAGAAGAAGAGTAAAGGCTGATTCTTTATTTTTTTTATTGCTTTTATATGAACGGAATATTGTTAATTAACGTTTATTCTTTTTCGCTTTTAAAAATCACTTTAAATAGTAGGAATTTGTATTAAATTGTTTCTAAAAATTAATGAACGGATCCCCTAGTTTTCTTTAATCCTTATCTCATTTTACACGATTATAGTGAACATATCGTTAACTTTTCTTTATCTTCTTATATCTTTACACGATTTACATATCAATTGAACATATCCTTCTATTTTGTATGAATTCTGTGTTTCGTTTTACACTGTTTGATTTTGTACGATTTTTCCAGGAACGTACCTCCCTGTAATTCGAGGGATGAGGAATGTTTAGATGTACTTCCACTCTTTATCAACACTAGTTGAATTACCCATTTGTCTTTCATCCATTCTGTGATTTATATAAATCTGCCAAATGTTTCTGTTTATAATCATTTTCATCTTCATTAGATCACATCTAAGGGAGGTGAGTTTTAAATATTTTCATTTGTAGGATACTTTAAACCACAATATGTCCAGGACATTTATTTACATAGAGACAGATCTAGAAGTTATTAAAGAAGACCCTATTTAGCGTTGCCATGAGGTTCATTTGGTTTCAGTGGCTTTGAAAATTGCAAAATGCGCAATTATCTCTCGCAGATTAGCAAATTTTAATTAACTTTCATTGGTACGTATGTACATACATACATACATGCATATCCGCGTTTTGTAGTAAAAAAAGGTTAAATTGAACTCTACCACAGTGGGGTGTAGTAGCGTTTGTAGCCAGAGTGTATACCCAACTGCCACCGATCGTTGCAAACGTTCAACTACCAACATAAATAACTAAAAGGAAATTCACTTATCGATTTATAAATGAAATTTATAACACACCAAAACTGAAGCTGAAACCGAAGCTTGGTTTGTACGTACACACATTCATACATCTATATATATTCACGGGGAAAATTAAATGGGCAATCCACGAATTTCGCTTTTCCTATAGGCAATAAATTACCCAAAATTTTATTCACTAAGTGTTTTTGATGCTTGAATAATCGGACGCGATAAGTCAATTTAAGAATTTCCCAAAATTATCTGATGAATTATTTGGATAGGAGACTTTTTGCTAGATTTGATTGCAATTTTGAGGGCAATTTTTGCGAAAGCTATTTCTTTCGAACACCCTCGGGGAAGAGTTTACTACTTTGTTTCGTTATAACTTTTGAAATAAAAGGAAAGAATAATTTTGTTAATTTATTTACTATACCTTAAAATATTTATGGATTTTCCAAAGTCTAATAAATGTCGCCTCTATTGGATACTACAAAAATTCCAGCTCTTTCGAGAACATTTTCATAAATTTTTTGGTGATATTTCTTTTCTTTCTCTTCAGATATTTTCCTTTATTTGCTGAATTGCTTGATCCCATAGACCTTTCCAACATGGTTTCTTAAAGGGAAAATCAACCACGAATAATCTGTGAGAGTTTATTCACTATTGTATACCAGCTATTGAATCCGGCAAGCAGGTTGACTGCGTCTTCACTGATTTTAGCAAGGCCTTCGATATAATTAATCATAGAATTTTATTCTAGAGGTTTGCACTCAGTGGCCTTCCTTGGAGTAATCCTGTAATTTTGACTGCCAATGTGGGCCGTTTGAATTTGTTATCCTTGCAGGAACAATAAATTCCATTCTTTTGCTAAGCTCAATAGGTGTATCAACCCCGACTCGCTCTCTCAGAATCCATAACTTCTTACCATCGGACCCAACTACCACGCGAACGAGTATTTAACTGTAATGTCTCGCGTATATATTTTGATAACCAATTAGTTCTTTGTTTAATCATGATTTTTTATTTGTTTAGCTATATAATATTCTTATTAATCACAATGATCTGGTCAACATGGCGACATATCGTGATTTTATAATAGTATTGATTGTGCTAGTCTGTATAAGGAATGCCAATCAGTAGCCCTGATTTACTACATACGTACTTTCTATAATTACAGAGCGGGAATATTTTTACCGCCGATTTAAGCATCTTAAGTCTACTGCTATAAGAAAGACTTACACAAAAGCCCGGAATAAAGTAAATTCGCCATACTCATTGAAATTTAGTTCTGATATTCCATCTAAAACTCCCTGGAAGAATGTTAAATTGGTGGATTTTTGTGGAAATGAACAATACAGTCTGACTGATCTTAATGCCTATCGAACTTCCAATCGTTCTAGTTCCCTTCACAGTGGTAGTTATCCAGAAATTATTCAAACCAGCCGATCCCTTCAAAAAGAATTTTTCCTTCATATGTTCAACCACTGAGAAATGGTCTATAGCGGTCTGCTCAATTAAATCTGACTCAATCAGCCCAGACAAATTGCCGCCTAGATTTTTGTTTTTGCTTGACATCTTCTAGTCTTCCAGCGTGTTGTTTTCAAGCAAATTTGTTCCCGATTGCTAAGGTAAAATTCCTAAAGAACGTTGGTGATTTTCGCCCAATATGTAACTTCTGCTTTATGGCAAAGGTGTTAATTTGTTGGCAAATACAAAGAATTATTATGGAGCATAGGCTGATATCTCGCTAGCAGTCTGGTTTTCGTCCACGACAAAGTTGTGTATCAACACTGCTAAGAGTTACAAATGTCACTCGCGAAGCTTGATAATCGTAATGTCAATATTCTATAGTTTCACCATGATACACTATCTAGAAAATTGATTTCATTGTATCATTTTTCTAGATCGGAGAGTAATTTATTTGAGAATTTCCTGTTTAACTGTGAGCAAAGAGTGAAAGTCAACAACGTGTTTTCTGATACTCTTCCTCTTCACCGAGGTATTCCTCGAAGCACAGTACTTTCACCTCTCTTTTCCTGCATCTACGTAAGCAATCTTCCTTAAGTTCAGCAAAATGTTGAAATTCAACTGTTTGCGGACGATGTCCTATTTTACTGCAGCAGCCCGTTCGGACTTATAGAACATTGTATTCAGCGTATGAATCGTGACATTGACCGAATTACTAAATGGTCTTATAACAATGATCTGATGTTATGTGTGCTAAAATCTCAGTCTATACTATTTAAGCAAAATATTTTTGATCTCGCGGCATCCTGTTTTTCAGTTATGTCAAAGATGTAAGGGGTGAGGTGGATATACGCTGGACTGCGTAGGCTCTTGCTCTCCGCAAGTATCTAATCGCCTTACCTTCGTTCACAATTAGTCAAAGCTTTTCTATTACCATACTTTACATATGGATGTATACTTATTCCAAAGACTCACTTTCTGTAAGACGAATTGGGGTTGACCTCATAATGTTTATATTTAGACTGTGTTATTTTAGTCACATAAGTCCGTATAAATTGGAATTATTGTGATGTCTAATTGAAAGTGCAGGACAGTTATTTTACTTTAAGTACTGATGCAATCAAAGGAGCTCGTATATCTGTACCGGCGAATACAATTTCTCCAATCAACTAAACATAATAAATTACTGTTAGTGCGATATAATAAAACAATTGTAACGTCGGGTCGAGTATTGCTGCGAGTATTCAGGGTAAAATCAAAATCCCACGACGTTGGTAGAATGAAATGAGAACACTGTATGTTTTACTTGAATCCAAGTGCTTTTATTCTCTTCCTCCTAAGCTAATAACACTGATTTTGCCCTGCTGTAATTCAATGACTTATTCACTAAGCAGGTATATTGCAGCTTAATTAATTCACACTGATGGTGTGTCTGTGGAGGTGTGCTTGTGTACCTTTAATGCGGAGGGGACGGGGAGGTGTAGTAGAGGAGATTGTGCAACGTGCAATCATGCAAGAAGCGAGAATACGTCGTAGCGCTAGCACGAGGGAAGTAGTGTAACGTTGGACCACGCACGAAGCGAGAATACGTCGTAACGCTAGCACAAGGGAAATTTCTGTAACGTCGGACTACGCTCGAAGCGAGAATACGTGGTTGCGTAAGCACGGGATGAAGTTGTGCAACGTCCGACCACGCAAGAAGCGAGAATACGTCGTAGCGCTAGCACGAGGGAAGTAGTGTAACGTCGGACCACGCACGAAGTCAAAATAGGTCGTAGTGTTAGCACGAGGGCATGTGTATACCGTCGGACCACGCAAGAAGCGAGAATACGTCTTTGCGTCAGCAAACGGATGATGTGTCTTGTCGAGCTGCTAGGAGGTAACTGACAAATTTCCAACTGGCGACTGCTTATTTATAGGCCAGCGGCGTGTAGCTCCCTCAACGGTGGTACAGGAGATCGAACTTGTTTGAGACTGTGGTACCGGTACTTGGTTCGGAATTCTGGTACTAGGTCGGATTTCTGGTACCACGTCGGTACTGGTAAATGCTCGGTACTGCGGCTGAACTGTCTTCTCTGTTCTGATGACCTCTTATTTATATCTTTCCGGATACTGTAATCGCTGTCGACTAGTCTGCCCCTCCATTTGTTATATCGTCATTCCACTGTGATTGATCACGTATCGCTTGGTTGATTTATTCTGTGGGGAGAAATCTTATGAATGAGTGTGGTTATACAATATGTATAGCTGTAGAGCGGTCTGTATATGAGACTGGACACATTGCTCTGAATAAATGTAGGCAGTTATGAGTGCGAATACTGCGGAGCTTACCCGGCAGCTTTTAGAAAGTATTTCAACGAAAGCAGATTCATTCAACTTTCGGTTTTTCGATGGTGATAACAGGATACAGCATTTTCAGGACTAGTCCACAGGGATAGTCCCCGCTTTGGAACCGTTGCAAGTATTGCGGGAAGGCAGCACTATATTAGAGATAATGCAGGTTGCTCTCGCTGGACTCTATAAGAGTGTTGCGTAATTTTCTTCTTTCGTTCGGGTATTAATTTTTTATTTGGTCTCGGATACTGAATTGCTAAATTTAATATTGAAAATTCGTTCGTTCAAGAAATCATTTTTTATTGCATCATTTTGAAAATTTGAAACTTCTTGGAACTGCCACCCAAATTACGAAATTCGGACTGCTTTTAAATTGTTGTCTATCCTTTAGATCATTTTCAAAACTTTTGCGTCCGTTTTTAATATTTTTTTTAGAATTTTCTCTTTTTCTTGCGATTATTGAGCGTTTTATAATTTAAGGCAAATTATATTTGAATATTAAAAAAACAATATTGTACTGCTGTAACCATGGTCACCATCCCGTAATTTTGATTCTTTCAGCTTTATGGCACTTGTCGCAATAGATATCCGGGGCAGAAGGTGCAGCATGGTTTCCACGGTAAACTTTATACGCAGAGCCCTGTAAAGCCATGGTAGACGATTCATTGGATATAGGTTAGGCTCTTGATATTATAAGAGTCTTTTCCAGAGCCCTTCATAAAAATAATGTACTATATGTATGTACTTATGTACATATGATCGAGGTATTACATCCAGTATATGATTGAAGGGTGCATGCCTCTAAATTCAACTCCCAATATTACAATCGAACTAATATTCTAACTATTCGAATCAGTAGACAGTCTTATAACGACCGCAATACAATTTATTTCGAAAAAAATTTCTTGAAAAATACTGTCATATATTTCAGATATAAACCAAATATACGCAATTATATATCACACTGCTGTTCACATCACGATTATCAGCAACACATGATAGACCACATTAAGAATAAATGATACTTAGTTACACAACTACCTTAACCTCCGTATGCATTTGTACACCTATGGGAATTCAATACAAACAGATTTATTAGGTCATCATTTGAACCACCATAAATTTAATAGAATATTCATTGTTCAACTCTACACGGGATCACGGGAATAAAACATAAATAAAAATATTTCTCTTTTGCAATCTAGGTATGCGACAAATACTCTGTGGAGCTCAACATTATTACTTTTGCTTTGTGGCAATAAAATAAGCCTCTTACCTAAGGTACATGAAATGAAGCTTTATATTGAAAGAAATTGTGATGCTGCGGAAACACATATGAACTGAAGCTGAAAAATAAAATACAATTCGAACGAGATTGATTGTCGATTTGAAGGGAACATGCTGATCATTTCTAATTCGCAGGAGTAACAGAAAAAAAACAGGAAATAAAATATAAAACCTTTTTTGATTAAACCATTAAATCCCAGCAGTCCTCAAGAGACTCCGTAAGTACTCAGTATGGATTACATTTCTGTGAGAATTTTTATTTCAGTTCAGAGAGTTTTGTGCAGTGTAAATCTTTGCACGTAACATATCATTCAGCTATATATAATCACATCTAAATATTTATGTGTACATGTACAGATAGTTTTATGTTAGTTATATTCATTTTTATTTTAATAAAATATTTTAAGACCAAAAAATAGCTATTCTCATCAAGAAATCTGAAATATACTTCTGCAACTCTTGTACATATCTTTGAAAGTAGAAAAAACCTTTCTTCTTTTTTATTAGAAATAAAGATCCCGGTAGCTTTTTATTGTGGCGTTATGCTTTAATCTATCGTTGCAAATTCTTATATAAGTAAATAAATAAACAGGACGTTTTTCCACTTTAAATTCACGAAACAACCTTGCCAAGACGTGCTTGTTCATAACATCTTCACCATCCGTATAAACAAAAATATGCAAAACACTTAAATAACTAAATTTATTTGAATAAACAGTTATAACTCAATAATAATTTATGAAGTGGATATGTTGTTAATATTTTTTTTTCACCCACAGTAACAATTTTTTTTCAACTGCGCCCCTAAGCTTCAAAGCATGCTTCAACGCCTCAAGCAACTGATTCATTTGCCTCAATCTTGTTAAGACTGCTTCACGAGTAAATTTGTTGATTTCTCGGATACTGTTTTTACAGAAAAACCGTTTTATATATATTTTATGCATACATGTTTCCTGTGTTTAGATATTTAAATTTCTTGCTTCCTCTTTATCAAGTTTTGCAAATTCTAGAAAAAAATCAATTGTATCTATAATTTATGATTAGTGGTCCTATATTTAGCATGAAATCTAACATTCCTTGTTTGAAATATACGATTATTCGTTTGTGAGAAGAATTCTCTTCGATTTGCAAACATTTTTACTGTGCTTTTTTCAGTGGAAAAGGCTGCATTTGAGCCAAATATAGTATATACCGAGCGTAAAGGCACTTTCACATCACACACAAGAATCGAAAAAATGTAAACCGAATAACTCAATTTATTTCTCTTTAAAACAAGATTTTTGCTCATCATAAGAAATAGGATAAACTAATAATTTTACTAATAAAATAGTCTATTTATTTTAGAATTTTTATGAAAACACAACTTTTATGATTTATCGGACGAATTTTTCTGCCGAAAAAGTTTTTCGGCCGATAAAACATAAAAGTTGTATTTTTCTTCAAAATCTGAAATATATATAACTATTTTCTCAGTAAAATTCTTAGTTTATCCTATTTCTCTGGATTTTCTTAATCATTGGAACAAAAATCTTGTTTTAAAGTGGATTAAATTGAGTTTTTCTGTTCTTGTTTTTGATGTGAAAGTGCCTTAGAAAGGACCTGCGAATAGAAAACGCTGTCTTGCTCTTCTTGTGCTCGGTTCAACAGAAAATCAGCTTAATAATTTGGGTTGTTCGCCTCTTATAAAAAAATCATTTTTGAAGACCCTAAGTGGTTGGTTTGTTATCATTTTCCTGGGCCGGTTTCAAGACCCAGTCCGGCTTTGCTGATAACCCTGATAGATTCCGGGTGATTTGGTCCTGAATTATTACTAGGTAATACTGATTATACCATATTTCGAAAACCAGTTTTTCTCCGAAACTAGGCCACCTATCCTGTTCACTGCATGTGGATGCCTATATTCAGGCGGTTGTAACGAGCGGACAACCATTCAGATATCGCCGTTAGTTTTCGAGTAAGGATGCCTTCAATTATTAGTAATATCGATTATACCGTAAAAAAACGTTAAATCGATCTCAAAAACCATAGTCCGTAGAGGATTTTTGATGACAATTTTATTCCCAGCCCTTAGACAACCCGCCCCTTAAAAGTGATACCTATCAAATTAAAATCTTAAAAAGTCACAAACAGTAATGATTCAATTCAAATCAATTCGATTTATTAAAAGCTTTACTTATGTAAGACAAAAGGTATCGTCTTGTATTTATGCACAAAGTCGTATCTACGAAGTCGATTTATGTATAAAACCGCAGAATGCAACTTATTAGCATAAACCTAGCACTGATATGTTATTACAAGAAGAATAAGTGCCCAGACTAACTTGAGTTTGGTTTAAAGTGACGTGTAAATAAAACAAATAGAGAGCAAGGAAGAGTGTTATACATTTTGCTGACAGTGGTCTTAATATGCCAGATTTTTATAAAAAATAATTCGAAAATTTCTTAACAAAATCACGGTAGTCAATGGAGATATTCGTCGAGTATAATTTGAGGAAAATTTGAGATGTTCAAGAAAAATATATTACACAATAATCCATATCGTCATGGAATTACAAAACTTTTATCATCAGCAAAGATTCGGTACAAATCATTAATGAAAACCCAAGATTGAACCTCGTGGGATGCCACTATTTATTAGCAGAAAGCTGGAGAACAAATCATTGCTTATCACCATTTCCATTAAATCGGAAAGATAAAATGCAACAAATTTACACATGGGGCTAGAAAATCCAAAATTATTTTTCAGGTTAGTATTACCAAATTATGATCAGCCAACAGTACTATAGTATGCCAATTCTTAAATTACCAATCGCCATGCGATCATCTTGTTATGGTCTTTCTTATGGGATAAGTGGCAGTTCCAAAAAGTAGATACACGGTAGGTGGTGCTGTAATGGACGCTTTCTTTGTCACATCCAATTATTTTATGGATGTTGCGCAGAGTTTTCGGGTGGTGGCTGTCTCTGCAATTGCTGTAGCTGCTACTGCCTCTGTTCTCACAGATACATTACTTTGCAAGCTAGCTTCCAATGCTGGTGTCACTTTTTCTGCTGCTGCTGCTGCTGTCGCTTCTGTTCCTTCTACTGCTGTTGCTGCTGCAGTAGCTCCTGTTACCACTTGAGGAAGAGTGTCTGCGACATTTTTCGATAAAGCCTTTTCCTTTGGGCCTAGAGAAGCCTTTTCGGTGGGCTCTTTTGGAGTTTTTAAGGCTTCGCTGGAACTAAGCGAAGCTCAGATTTTCTGATTACCTCTCCTAATGTTTGGGGGCTTCTTAATTTTTCTCTTTTCAGAGCTACTGGCACCCGCCATTGTGCAAGAGCTCAGATTTCCGCCCAGCAATCAAGATTTAATTGTTATTGATAGCGGACTGTATGAACGAGGAAGAGGAAGGCCCATATATAAATAATTAAGTTAAATTATATTTCCAAATTGAATTTCAATTTTTCGTGTCTTTTTACAGAAAATGTTCTTATCTGCCATTCACTTAAATGAATTAAAGAAAACTAAGCTCAAATTAGTAAATGCGAGATATAAAATTTTATCTCGAAGAAATTGTATAGCTTTCCGTTGTAAGGTAAGCCTGCAGAGATGCGTATCCTTAGTTAGTTAGTCTTTGAGTGCATTCAATAACTAGATTCAAAAGAAAAATGGTTAAAAGAGTGGCTAATGGCTAAATTGAAATATTCGTAGCTAAAATGAATTTCAAATGGTTAAATCTATATATATATATAGGAGAGTATACTTAAATTAATTATAATTTCACTGATCACACTACCTGTTTTGCTGTCGCGCTCTCATTACCGAGAAACGTTTACTCCGCATTGTTCTTTGCATTTTAAATATTCTAATACAGGGACGAACCTACATCCAGTGGATTCTTACGAAAAGGAATGACGTACTATGGCTACGCCCACTGGATTCTTACGAGATGGAACAACGAACTATGGATACATCCAGTGGATTCTTATGAGAAGCAACAATGTACTATGGACTGAGCAGTTCTTGTGAGTGAATTGAAAATTGAAATAATCTTCTAGAAATTGAATTATTAACTAATTAATTTATTTATTACGTGCATTTAAGTAAATATTAACTTTTTACATTAACCGTCCAGCACTTGCCTTAAAAGAAAATTCAATTCAAATAAGAATTACGTTTCCCGCCCGTCAGTAGTTGGCAAACTTTGAAATAAAATATTTCTAGCAGGCTAGATTGGCTAGAACAGGGAACCGGCTGTCGATTTGCTCAGGGACAGCTTTTCCTTCTTTTGTGTTTAGCTCTTAAACCGAGCAGTACTATTTTTTTGGCATTTTCGTCTTTTTGGCTCTTGCACCGGGCAGTATTTTTTTTTGCATTTCGGATCTAAGCAGAAGTTTTTTTTTTTTTTTTAATTTTGTGCGAGGAAGCAGAAAAAAATGGGAATTTGCGAGCAATTAAAGGCGAGTAATCTCCTTACATAATTACATTTTAAATCTTTCCTTTGTTTGGTGATTAAGTGCTTGTCGGCAGTGTTAGTTTTCGTGTGAAATAATCAAGATCCATTTGTGTAAAATCCTGAAATATATCGAATATAGTGCATCTGAATTGTAGAGAAGAATCTTCTTTGTTTACGGTTTCTTGGTTAAGCAAAAAAAAACCAAGTGGCGCCCCTATGTCACTTTCTCGTATCCGAAAGTAATTGTTAAGTGATTGTTAAGCTTGGTGAATCATAATACCGCACACTACCTCCTTGAGTTAGCCGCGAAAAGGGAATTCAAAGCCCTTTTCCTTTTTACATAACATCGGTACTTTTTAGTATAGATCTGAAATCAGATTGAAAGTATTGTCGACGCCTGGGCACTTGAAAATTTGGCTACTGAAGGCTCATATTGTGAAGAATTTTATACCTTAGATGAAATCTATAGGGTATAGTAAATTTGTCATTCCGTTTGTAACGCATAGAAATAATGATGGTAGAGCAAAATGGGTTGGACAGCCACGCAAAATATTAAAAGTTACTTTGATTTTTGATTGTCCGTCCGTCTGTTTGTCCGTCTGTGCGCACGATAACTCAAGAACGCGTATACTTAGAGAGCTGTACACGGACTTTAAAAAAAATGTAAAATTTAATTCGAAAATGAAACAAATCGGGCAACTCCTTCGTGCGGTTGCCATAAAAAACTTTTGTTTTCCACATCCACATAGAGAGCTGAAATTTGGTGCATGGTGTTTTTATAGTACCTAATACCAAATAAAATTTCACAAATAGGCTAAAACTGAACCCCCCCCCCCTTGGTGTTGCCATATAAAAATTTGGGGTTTTCACTATACTGTGAAAACGATGAGTCCTAAACATTTTTGTCGTAGAAAATCTTCTTCAGAATACGAAGTTCTATGAAATTTATTATAATCATTTTTGCTGTCTGACGAACCGCTCTAGAAATATATGCGAAAAACCACTTCAAAAATCAATTTTGTGTAGCTCGGTGACCATACGAAATTTCATACGGGCATTCATAGGGTATCATAAGAATTGATCTTAGACCAATTCTAGCTTTTTTCTTGTTTTTAAATTTTTAATGACAAACAAATCATACATCATATTTTGCTAATAGACTCGAAACTACCCCACGCCCCTGTTATTTAAACAAAAATCCTACAATGTAAGAAAAAACATGTTTTCTGCAAACAATACGCACTCTTCAATAATCTTGTCCCAATATCTACTAATGTTCAGTAAACCTACCCCGCATTCGTCACTGACAACACAATATATACTTTTTGGCTTTTCTAATATTTCGAATTTTTATTTCTTTGTTCGAATGTGACAATATCTCGAATCTGTGCAGAAACAAATCGTTGAAGCGTTAACTCCCCAGTGAACTTTTGAGTGGTTCCTCTGTTATTCCACTGAAATAATTTCTTTGTTAGGAAGAGAATTTATTCTGCCTGGAAGAAGGAGACCTATTGATCAAATTTATGCAGCTAAGGTTTATAGAATTAAGATATTTTTGAATGAAGACCAATGAAATTTAAATTACTTTTCAATTTTCTTTCGTTTTTCTTTAAAAATTTTCTCAGTTTTGTTTTTGGATTTTTTTTAATGGATTTATTATTGTTTTTTACATCTTTTTCTTCAAGGTCTTTTCTGGAACAACTCCACCAGTTCCTTTATAACTTCACAACTTTAAAATGGTGAATTGGTTGTTGACTTGTCTTCCACTCATTTTCAGAGATACATGTTTTGTACATTGAATAAATAACTAATAAGGAAGCGAGGTATCGTGCGAATACAGTGTACGTGTTTAAGCATTTCAATGACAGTGTGACCAATGGTGGGGGGGGGGAGAAATGACAAGAGGGCGTCGTTGGTATTTTGTGTCAGTTCAACATTCTGTCATTTCATTATTTTGAAAAGAAGTTATCGGATTTGAATTCGCGATATTCTAATAAATAAATAATTTAACAGGATATTTTCTTAATAGTAGTGTAAAATTAGTGTAAAATATACTTTTGTGAACGATTATTTATGTAGTAGAGACTCCGGAGTCTTAAAAAACCGTAATGAAGTGCGCTGTGCTGTGCTGCAGCAACGAACAGAGTTATTGTCGTGGGAAATTATTCTTCAAGTAACTTTAATAGCTTTACTTATTAATTATAGTGTTTCTAACAAAATAAAAGTGAAATATCTATAAAGATAAAGAGCCACTGCAAGAGATTTAACATTTTACCAATCCCAGTTTATTTGTTTACAATTGAATTGTCATTGGTGCCTAAATTATTCCAGTCATACAGAGGCAACGCCAAGAAATGTTATCTGAAAATAAGGGGGAGCTAAAAATTTGTTTATTTTATATAGGAATTTGGATTATAAAAAATGTTCCCCTTCAAAATGTCACAATTTTATTACTGCCATGACGAAATTAATACAAACAGAGCACACTAATATATTTCGCCGAGATGCTTACGTTTTCACCCGATATGCCGCTTCCTTATTAGTTATTTATTCAATGGTTTTGTATCGCCCGGTGTGGATGTGTACAAAATCCAATGCACATCCGTAAGACAAATGTGTTTAAGGATCTTAAAGGGATCGACATCTCCAATGCAGAAGGAAGTTTTTCGTCCCCTATTTATTAAAAGCTGCGTCTTATCCTTGGCTAAACCACCTTGCAAACTATTCTACTTATCTTATTTGACAGGAATCTTTCCAAGTGCTTGTTCAATCTATACCCAAACTACTTTTACCAATTTTGGTAGCGATCCGTCAAATTATCAACCAATTGCAATGACTTTGATTCTTTTGAAGGTTTTTGAATCTATCATTAACTCCAAATTAAATTAAGTATGTAGAAACAAATCAACTCATCAACGATTGTCAATATAGCTTCCGGACTGGACGCTCATTTGAAGACTTGTTGACTTTTCCTACAGAACGTTGGAACTGTCGTCTCCACAATTTTGGTGAGTCCAAAATCGTTACCATGTATATATCAAAGGCCTTTGATAGAGTCTGACATTCTGCCCTTTTAGCCAAAGTTATAGCACCTGGTTGCTCCGCTCATCCACTATTATGGACTGAAAGTTTTCTATCTGGTCGCCAAATTTGTGTTATATTAGATGGCGTCACATCTCCACCTCATCCTATAAATTCCGATGTGCCCCATAGCTCTATTATCTCTTCATCACTCTTCATAGTTTTCATTAATGATCTGCGTTACCTTACTTTTAATCCCATCCATATAGCTTCGCTGATGACAGTACCCTTGGTTTTGCTTACTCCTTTGGCACTCTTGCGGCCTCCAGAGACAATACTGAATGTGCTGAACGAGATTGTATGATTATCATTGATGACCATTGAATAACGATCTTGATAATATCCTCGCTTGGGGTAAAGCAAAATGCGTCAAATTCAATGCATCTAATCTACTACTACCTGTATATATAAGGCTTGACTAGTTATGAAAGTAAATCAAGATCCAGATGGCCAAGCGAAACCGAAGAATGTAATACATAATGTAGGGGAGTATGGACCTTTTTAGAAAAGGAGTGGAGAAAATGCGTGCTCCCAGGTTAGGGACGATGCAGTTCTTTTTCTTGTTTTAATGTTAGTCGGGAGGCATTGCATATGGCCATACCTGTGGGCTTGATGACGAAAACAACAGAATATTTTTAAATTAAACTGTTCGTCGTAAATGTTAATAATTTTTATATTTCAAAAAGAATTTGTGAAAAAAAAAACAAAACAATGCAATAATCTGAGGTCTTCGAAAGACTCCACGTCTTACGTTATGTAAAAGTCGAAATTGTGATAATTTAAGATGTGAGAACGACAGCTTAAACAGTTAATATGAAATTTATTTCGTCCTTCTAATAATCCTCTGTATGAGCTTTACTTATAAACATAACCTGCAAACAGTCTTAAGTGTTGTCATTTATCATGAAGTTGAACTTCACTTCAAGAACGGAAGATACCACAAAAGTACTTACCTACTATATACATACATTCCAGTACATATATTATGTAGTTACATTTATATTTTTCCTATTTCGATATACACTGATAAGTACCTACCGAGAGTATAGTCGGAAATATGTATTGAGATTAATATTTTGGTCATCAGTCATTCTGGTGAAATTACACCTAGCCTTACTTTAGGGGGATCGTGAAGGTAACTTCAAGTACTACTCCTACTTGGAAAAGCGCATAGTTATAAAACTTTAGCGGTCTCATATAATTCTTTACCGCACCATTTCTCACAATATCACGGTGAACGATAGATCGATGAAGACTTTCTCGCAATATGATGATTTGAACGCAAGTCATGTTCTTCAACTGACTGACACACATTTAGGTATATATATGGAGGAGCTTGAAGGTAAAGGACATGTATTGATTGTAAATTTTACATCCTGTTTCATATTGTTTGTGTGTGTCCTTAAGGAGAAATAATAATTGAAAGGACAATTTCAAATTAAATAGTGATTCTAGATTAGAATGTAATCACTGTAGTAATAGCGTGCAGCATTTTTATTTTATTTTTATTTTCAGTTAATATAATAAAAATCTCTGAGAGAAGAATTTCTGTAGGAAAGCTTAAATGTGCTGTAGTAACTCCTCTTCATAATGTTCAGAATAAAAATAATTTAAATATCTCTATTATCGATTTCGGTAATATCAACGATTTCTAAATTATTTGAAAAATCCATTAGGAATTGGCTCGTTGTATTACTTTGAAAGTAATAACATTTTATCATGCACATGCACTATCTAATTTTGGGAAAACCGCGCTTGCAAAAGTAAAGTGTGGAATGATTAATATTTTACGAATACTGCTTGACGAAATAATCGCTGAAAGCAGTTCAGCATACACCTTATATTAACTTTATCGCAGCACTTCAACACACCATTTACAATAATCCTCAAATTATTAACCCTATCATGTGTTGGCACTGATATGTATGTATAACATGGACCGCTGACACAACTGAATCGCTTACAATCATGGGATCACTTTTCTATAGTTGTCTTTTTTTGGTTTAACGACTGGATTCCACTGACCTTGAAATAATAAGTTCTATACAAAATCCACCATAGTTCAGTTTCAGTTCAGTGGATTTTCCAAATAAACATAGGGATAGGCAGACAAAAATTGCTTAATTTCATTTCCTTAAAAATCGGGTTTAAGAAATATTTGACATTATAGGATATATACTTCCAATAAAAATAATAATTTTGAATATATTTGGAATTTGTTGAGCTTGTAACAGGACTTTCAAGATAGTTTTCACAGCCCTGCCAACAAAACTGGACCCATATGAGATAAAAGATCAAGCAGTCCATGCTATACATGTCAGTTGTGTGGGCTATTTAAAATTATTGGCGGGATATAAATATTATCCTGAGATATGGCGGAAAGGACAATGCACTTTGATTTAGCTGGGTTAAGCACTAACACATTTATTAAAGGCCAATCATTTATTCTATCTATCGCGCAATACAGTCCGTAAGAAGTCCTACATATCCCAGTCAAATAAGGCCTAAAAGTGGCAAACCTTGGAATGGAAGCAAACAATTTGTAAATTGGTACAAACCTTGGTTTTGGCATTCTAAAGGCTGGGGAAAACGTCTCAAATAATCTCATGGCTGCGTCACCAGATATTCAAGGTCAAAAGTAGTGAAATCGGGTTTTTGAGGCTAGCCCTTCCCTTCAACTCGTACACGAATTTGTCTGTCTGTATATTTATATATTTCTTTTTTACTATTTTCGACACTCTCGTAGATCCACTTCTCGTCATCACAGCGAGCTGAAATTTGGGACACAGGTTTATGTTGCGTGACAACTGAATCTGTCAAAATTTGAACCGGAAATTTCCGTGGAAAACCCGGAAAATCGGGAAAAATCATATGAAAATTTGGTCTGTTTCAGGAAAAATGCAGTTTTCAGATTTTTCCGAATTTTCCGGAAAATTTTCCGGTAGAAAAGTTTTCTAAATTATGCAGGATCAAGTTCCCTATCAACTGGCATCATTACTTTCTCTCCGACAATGGTGAAAACTTTCAGAAAAAACCGAGGAATATTCATGTAAAACGCTTTTCCGGAGTTTTTCCGACCAAGAAAGCGTTTGAGCGTTTTGCAACCTAAAACAAAGTTGTAGAGCGAAATGAGTTGCATAAAGTTGCTTTTGTGGAAAACTCCATGGAAAACCCGGAAAAGCGGGAAAGTCATCGGAAAATTTTTCGTCTATATGATTAGTGATAAGTCTGTTTCAGGAAAAATGCAGAATTTTCCAATTTAGTTAACGTGAAAAAGGCAGAAAATAAAATAAGTAGAAATCGAGTTTTCAAACAAAATTGAGGCCAACCCGCACGAAAAAGTACAAAATAAACTTATCTTCACACACACAGGTGGACTCCGATTTTTTGATTGGGACACTTCTCTTGGTTACCTCTGATTGATCATACTGAAATATATCGGTGATTGTCAGCGAATAAAATCTGAGTCCACCTCTGTGTGTGATGAAAAGTTTATTTTCTACTTTTTCATGCGGCTTGGCCTTTGTTCTGTTTGAAAACTCGTTTTTTACTTATTTTATTTCGATTAACTAGTTTTCTCTCGAAAATTCGACATTCAAGGTCATATGAAACTTGTAGATTACAAAATTACCTACAATTTTCATTTCATTTGAAGAATTTTTGGTACCTACAACCGTTTTCGAGGTACAGCGAGGAGACAGCAAGCGCGCATCAATATACAGGCGTATATAGCGTATAACGCTATGTGAACGCGGGGCCAAGAATTACATTTTTTGTTTATTTATTATAAAAAGTAGAGCTTTTAAAATTATTCTTGTTCTTCGTCGTCTTCGTCATGAGGCTGCCTAAGGTCACTGTTGACATTACTTTCATCGTCGTATCCGTTACAGTTGTTTCACCAAGCACGAGGACTTCATCCTCGCTGTCCACATCGGAAACATTTGCTATTAATGATGGGCATGCTTGGCCGTTACACGTTATAAGGATGTCAGCATCTGTTTTATAGCAATCTTAGCAGTTTTTAGATTTGCACCCTGAGGAATGAGCGTTTACAGCCGATAAGGACTCATCAATTCCAAATGATTCCGATGGAGACACCGTGCACGAAGTCCTCGAGCTTGGCGGAACAACTGAAATGGATATCAAGAACGATGGTAATGATATCCACATTGACCTTGGGCAACCTCATGACGAAGACTACGACGAACAAGAATAATTTTAAATACGGTATTTTGTATTTGGTCTTAATAATAATTAAATAAGAAATAAAATACTTGGCCCCGCGTTAACATAGCGTTATATGCTATACACGCCTGTATATGGATGCGCTCTTGCTCTCTATGCGCTGTATTTCGAAAACGGTTGAAGATACAAAAAATCTAAAAGTTTCATATGACCTTGAACGACGTGTTTTCCATAGAAAACCAGATTATCGAAAAAATGAGATTTTCGCGATCCTTGACCTTGCCTATCTGGTGACGTAGACTTTTTTCCCAGTTTTTAGAATGCCCAAACAAAGGTTTATACCAATTCACAGCTTGTTCGCTTCCATTTCGGGGTTGGATGCTTATTTTACTGAAGTAATAGTCCTACGATATACCTGCTTATCGTCGGTACACACATATACTTTAGTATCTTCTATCACTTGTGGAAGGTCATTAATAAACTGACTTAACAATAAAGGGCCCACTATTGATGCTAGAGGCACACCACAGAGAATGGCTAACGAACAAGACAAAGCTTGACCTAGCTTAATTCGCTACTGACGATCACATAAAATCTCTCTAACCAACGACGTGATGGAAGAACTGAAACCAAAGCTGACGGAAAGCTTTTGTAGAAATAAACTATGATCAGCACTATCCAAGGCCTCTGAGAAATCAAGCAGAAATAAGGCGCTAAATTTATTATGGTTTAACGTAGAGACTTTTAATTGCTGCCAGCGCGTATGTAACATTGCTTTCCATGTATTTAAGAACTTGTTTATAAATTAATTAGTTTTTCCGAAACTTTCGATAAAAAGCACAAAATACTTATTGGTCGGGAATCAACTGGTAATTCTCCTTGCTGCTTTCCAAGCATTAGGAAAAGCAGATAACATCAAAGACGTGTTTACAGTATGAAGCGTAGCTTTATCGATTAGCGGTAGCAAATTAATAAAGCGAGGTAGTCTCCTTCGGATTGATTAACGCAAACTACCAGGTAGCAGTGTTTATTGATCTTATGACCTAAAGCAAGAACTCTTGGTACACTATGCCGTTGAAATCCGAGAAAACAGTGAGCAAAATCTTCACATTCGATTGAACTTGGCGTGCTTTTTTTCGATCTTGGCTATTCAGGAAGCTTCCATTGGAATCTTTTGAGCCATAGTTTCGACGTTATATCTACTCACCTACATTTCATCAGCAGTTATTGCCTGCTGGAGCAGTTCTGGGTTGTTATTGACTTTATTCATCAATTCCTGAGAAATGTCCATTCGGCGGCATTGCTTTTATTCAAAGGTAAAAAATTTTGAAACTACATTTACTGCCATACGTCTCATATCCAAAACATCCGACAAAATTGCTTTGCATTTGACGTGAGTCAAATTATATGTCAACATCATCAGAAACCTCTCTGCTAGTGATTTTGAGATTTTCCATAATCATTTTCTTCACTTTTTTAAATGTTGTCATCATTTTTTCAGGGAAACGTTTATTTCACTAATAAATGCATGTTTTATTCATAAAAGATTAGCCAAGAGCAACGTTCAACATATTCAATACATCCTTAAAGTAGAATTTGAACACAAATTCTTTGGTCCATTTTTTTCACCGAATAAACCAAACGCATATAACCTTTTTGATAGTAACCAATAAGGTAAGCATCAATATAGATACCAATTGTTCAGGCGCATATGGCAACATCATTGTCATTCTTAAGCAGTTAGCGTGGTATTCAGCATTCGTCAGCTCAGTCTGCATAGTTAAAAAGGTTAGTCAAGTTAGTGAACTCAACGTGATTACTTGTATTGCCGAAATTGTCAATAAAGCTATTTTGTACTTAGACTAATAAACATCTTCTTTTTTTTTCAACTATACCTAGATCCACATAGTTCACAATCCGCCTACATTCTTCTAGGCGAGAAAAACAAACATTTTTTGGTAGTAGAGCATGGTTCTTAAGTGGTTCCAGTGTTTAAGTGCTTATTCGCCGCCGACATACTCTTGGCCTTTACGGCTATATAAATACAAAAGTAGGAAATCCCCATGGAATTCCCTCATGACGATTTCGTACACGTAATGTACTAACCTACTCTATACCGGTAAGCCAAATTGTTGCGCCTCACCCATGCAATGGCAGCGGCGTCAGCGTACCTACATATGTACAAATTCTCTTAAGCAACCGCAGTGGGCTTGCAGTACATATGTTGGGAAATTCAAATGTTCACCTTCTGAACAGCTTTAGCGGTGCGGTATGTTGATATTCTGTGATGTATATACGGAAGTATATACCAAGAATATTTCGTATGCCCATTGCAGCTGTATTCTTATTGTGATGTGAAATAAAAATATTCTTTCGTGTTATGACACTTACCTCATGAGTTGCGGCACCATAAAATTTTCAAAAGGTGTCACAATTCTAGGAAAAGGTAATTTCTATTATGATGATGCAGTCCCTTAGGCAATTATGCCAATTCTTTTCTACTTCGTAACCTTGGTGTTACTTCTAAAAATTGATTCTCCTAAAATATAAAAGAGGTGCGTTTTGAACCCAGAGGCAGTTCGTTTTGTGAGTTCGGTTTTAGCAGTTCGATTTTGAACAGTCTAAGTGAAATGTAAGGAATAAGGTTGACCCCCACCAGCGGTAAGGCACCCACCAGCGGTAAGGCACCTATTCCCCAATAATAACACATAAGAAAGTTTGTACGTTATTTTTATAATAACACATAAGAAAGTTGTTCGTTATTTTATCAATTTGTACCGAAATTAAAAAGTGTAATAGAATCCAGTATTTTACTCAAACCAAGTCCTCTTTTTATTTTCATCCACGAAGAAATAGTAAAACAGTGACCTCCCATCAAAAGTGAGGTACTTCCAGTGAACAAGAGTGATATTGCTCAGGGCTAGTGAACTCCTCACGAGGAAAGTATATCACGGTCCTTGTTACTTCCTACAGTCAAAAGGTGTAACAGAACAACTGGTGGCAGCGGTGGGATTTAAAAAGGACAATAGATTCTTCCCCCATTAAAGAAAAGCCCAGATTGAAGCCTAGAAGGCACCCAAAGAAAAATGTTTTTGCACAAAAGGTACCTGGCACCTAAAAGAAAGCCCAACAGTGAATCTACAAAAAAAAAAAAAAAACAACACATAAAGAAAAATAACTAATGGAAGAAAGGATCCGGATAATAATCGAAGAAGAAGTCTCAGAGCTCGAGGAGAAATTGCACGCTGAAGCCGCACGTGAAGCTGACGACGACGAAGACACGGCCGACTTCATGCCCCACTTCCTGTTGAAGAAAAGGATGACCGAGTTAAAGGCATTGTTACAGTAAGCTCAATAAATTAATTATTATGACATATATCTATATATACGTAAAATTTAAGATAAACATTTTTTGAATTCTTTTGTTAAAAAAAATCTGTGAATTCTTCATTTAACGTAACTACAAATATATAAAAACACATTCGAATTAGAATTTTTTTTTAATTCTTTTCTCTGCAATCTGATCGATTGAGTTAGTGCTTTCAAAAGTATAATTTTTTTTCCATGACTAACGAAAAATAAAGGAAAGAAACCTTTCTTCTAAGTAAAAAAAAAATAAAGAGGACGTATCTATATATTTTCTTTTATCCAACCCTTTCGGACTTTTTGCTGTTTTATGTGAGAATTTATTCTTATAATTGAGGAAAAACATTTCTTGTTATTGATCGATGGTAAAAGGTATAATTTCCACACAGAAATTTCACGAAAATATTCCTTTTCCCTCTTCTCCTTCAAATTTCTTTTTGACATGTTTTAAATAGATTTCAAAAATATATTAGTGTTCCAAGTGAAAAACTAGTGCCACTACTTCGGGCATTAAAGCACCCTTACTTCAAGGTTCTGAATTTTGTTGTTGTTATTTTTGTGTATTTATCTTGCAATTCTAGAGGACATTCCCTTCTACCTATTTTGGGTATTGGAAACAAAAAAAGGTGTGTGAAAATTGTAGTTTAGCTACATCAGGAATTTTGGCGTGAACAAATTTCCTCTAATCACGTGAAGTTTTAAGTTATTTTTTTTATATACTAATTCAAAAGACACGTGAAAGTGGCAAGTGAAATTTTGCAAAAATTGTGGTGATAACTCGCTCAAATAGCTGGCGAGGCTCTGGTGAAAGTATCGAAATACCCGTAGCCACTCGCCCAGCTAGTGTTGCCGAGATTATAATTATTGAGTCCAGTCCAGAATCCGAGATGACTGACCTAAAAATATCCATTACGGATGCACGTAATATGATCCTCGAGTTCGATGGTCGAACCGAGGATCTTCACCGTTTTCTAACCTGTGGAGATCTGTTGTTCACCCAGGCAAAAACCGAAGCAGACCATAACCTATTCTTCACTTTAGTGAAAACTAAACTTACTGGTCCTGCATATGACGTTATTAGATTAAAGCAATTCACAAAGTGGGATGAATTAAAAACAGAGTTAAACGCTCAATTCCAAGAGAAGAGTTTAAGAGTGGCACTTCAGGGCGAACTAATCCTCAAACAAAGTCCACGAGAAACTCTCGCCGAATTTGCTCATCGTGTGACCAAGAAGTTGGCTGATTTAAATACAGTCACTTTTAATGACGCCAAGGACACGGCTTCTCGAGCATATTTGCTTCGTGAAAACGAGCAGAATGCCATTCGAGCATTCGAGGATGGTTTAAAAAATGAGCACTTACGTATAATAGTAAAAGCACGCTCAGAAAACGATTTGCAAAAGCTGATTACTTTTGCCAGCGAATATTCTTATAGGATTGCCGACGATATTGCACCAAGTACGCATAGGCAAAATCCAATTCCTTCCTGCGAATATTGCGGTAAGAAGGGGCATACAAAGGATGTGTGTTTTAAACGAAGACAGCTTCCTTCCTTTTCTCACAAGTTTCCAAATGTAAAAAGAGAAGTTAACAGAATTATTTGCAACTATTGCAATAAACCTAACCACCGGCAAAACGAATGTCGCAGCCTAATCTATAACGAGCAGTTAAAACGCTCCCAAAATTCGAGAAAATTTCAGTCTCCCCCTTCTTATAGACTCAACATAAACTCTTCTTATAGACATAATATAAACCCTTCTGAACCCCCTTTACGGAAAGATCCGAACGAGTATCATCAGCCAAAGAATTTTAGGCAAGTCAGATGGTCAAACTCACAAAATTCGGGAAACGATCTTCCGCGAGAGGCAGTAGAGTACGACCCCTCTCGCTTGATAGAGACTCAAGCGTCCATACATCAAAAAAAAATAAAATTCTCCAAAGGTACATCAGCTAGATTTTTACTCGATACCGGTGTTGAAATCAGTTTGATTAAAGCTGAGTCTACTCATGACGAGGCATTGGTATTCGAGGATAAGCGATGTATAATCACTACTCTAGCTGGTGATAGCTTCTCTTCGTACGGAGTAACCAATGGAGTAATAGCGTTGAACTCACAAGGAAAAGAAGTGATTATGAAACTGCCATTCCACATAATACCTGAAGGTAGTAAATTGCCATGCGATGGAATTCTAGGGAATGATTTCCTGAAAGAATATGGCTGTGCGATTAATTATCTGGATATGTGTTTAGAGGTGTACTTAAAAGAATCACTAAATTGTGATACAGGTAATATTGAGGACGAAATACATGAGTGTAATGGAATAAAGTCAACTCTGAGTAACTTTAACAAAAAGAGAAATATAAAATAAAAATAAATATAAAATAAAAAATGAAGAAACATTAATAAGCAAAGGCATAGATACGAAGAATAAAAAAATAAATAAAATGGATGTTAAGGAAAGTTATATAAACAAAAATGTTCTAGCAAGTAACCCGCAACTTGTAAATAAAAAAATTGGCTCACGAAGCACCTAATAAATTATATGGTGAATCGGTTACGCAACAGAAAGACTGCGACCACTCATCAGATAAACTTGGTTCACCGCAGAGCCCAAAATTAGAAAATAAAGCCAAACAAAGGCAAAACAATATAGTGGCTAACTCTAAAACCAAATTTCCAATTCCTCAGAATACAGATATTCCTCAAAATATAATAATTCCTCAACGCTCAGAGAAAATCTTATCTATACCTGTCCAATTATATAAAGAAGCATTTTGTGTAAAAACAGAAATTTACCTGGCGTATTTGTAGGTAATACGCTTGTAAATGCATATAAGGATTATGCAACAATTTCAATATTAAACTCCACAGACGCAAAAGTTGACATTAATCCGCAACAAATTAATCTTGTTTGGGAAGACGTAGGCAAATATCAAGTGATAGAAACTGATTAGGAAAAAGATCCCATAGAAAATCGATTAAAAAATCTAATAGATAACTTGCAGTTGGAACATTGCAATAAAGAAGAACGGAGTTCAATCTTGAGAATCTGTCGTGATTTTAATGATTTTTTTTTAAGGAGATTATCTCACCTGCACTGACGCAGCTAAACATTCCATACCAGTCTTAAATAACACTGGGCCAATACACGTAAAACCTTACCGATTACCCGAAACACAAAAGGAGGAGATTAACAAACAGATTTTAGATATCAGATCAGTCCCAGCCGTAGTCCTTGGAACTCCCCTCTTTTATTAGTTCCAAAGAAACCTGACCCATCCGGTCAAAAACGTTGGCGAGTTGTCGTAGATTTTAGAAGACTCAATGAAGTCACGATAGGCGTGTCTATCCTCTCCCAAATATAACAGAAATACTCGATCCACTAGGAAGATCAAATATTTCTCTTCGTTAGATCTAGCAAGTGGTTTTCACCAAATTCCGATGTGTGAAGATGATAAGGAGAAAACTGCCTTCAGTACTCCATTTGGACACTTTCACTATAATCGAATGCCCTTCGGTTTGAAAGGTGCACCAGCGACTTTTCAAAGGCTGATGAACACAGCTTTAACAGGTCTTCAAGGCTTAAGATGTTTCGTATACCTAGACGACATTGTCGTATATGGCTATGATCTGCACGATCACAATACCAAACTTATAGAAGTGTTCCAAGGATTGAGAGATCACAGATAAATGTCATTTCTTACGAAAAGAAATAGCCTATCTAGGACACGTAGTTGGTGAACAAGGCGATCTCCCTGATCCTAACAAAACTAAAACTGTCAAAACCTATACAGTACCTAAAAAGCCTAAGGATATAAAAGCTTTTCTCGGTTTTGCTGGTTACTAGAGGCGTTTTATCCCTAATTTTTCTAAATTAGCCAAGCCTCTAACTAATCTACTGAAAAAGGATATACCATTTAAGCGGGATAGTTTTTGTGACGAATCATTCAGAGAGCTAAAACAAAAATTAATATCAGCTCCTATTCTTGCATATCCCGATTTCACACAAGATTTCAATGTCACTACGGACGCCAGTGACTTTGCTTTAGGCGCAATTCTGTCGCAGGGACCTATAGGAAAAGACAGACCTATATGTTATTCTAGTCGAACGATGAATCAAGCAGAAACTAGGTATTCTACAATAAAAAAAAACTCCTAGCTATCATCAACGCAGTAGAACAATTTCGACAATATTTGTACGGAAGAAAGTTCAATATTATAACAGACCACAAGCCCTTGGTATGGTTAATGAGTCTGAAAGATTCTTCCTCCCGCCTTATGCGCTGGAGAATAAAATTGGAAGAATACGACTATAAAATCTTTCATAAACCTGGATTACTAAACGCTAATGCTGATGCATTAAGCCGGATAAATCCCCTAGAGCAAGAAGAGAAAAAATGCGTGAATACAGTAACTCGTAGCCAGGCAAAAGAATTACAAAAGAATTCCCAGGATCTATCCTTACTAGACGGAATATATAATAAATTATTTCTTCTCCTCATCCTGTAATAGATCTCGTTCACGAAAAACCAGAAAATCTGATTAACAAGAAAGGTATCTATTTCAAATATTTTATATTATCCAAAACATTTAATCCTATTGAGGATTCTCTAAAGGAAATATTCCCAAATCTAAACGTGCTAACTTCTCAGATGGAAGTCTTATCTGCAAAAAAGCAAACGTTCATAATATCTAAAACAGCCTACCCGATGAGGAACGAGGATGACTATAAACAAGTAACTAAAACCTTGTTGGAATTCAAAGAACACTGCTTAAAGAATAAGCAAACTAAAATTGATATTTACGTACCAAAGGTTGACCCAAGCATACATTTCGAGTTTAAAATCCTAGTCTCCCTAGTCTTCGACAAATTACCGGTCACCTTATATCTCTCTTCAATAACCACCATTATCGATAAGGAAAAACGAAAAGAAATCATACGTATGTGTCATGACACCCCTCTAGGTGGTCATCAAGGTATTACACGTACCATTAAGAAAATTCAAACCTCTTATAACTGGCCTGGTATAACTCGTGATTTCGAGGATTACATCAAGATATGTAAATCATGCCAATCAAATAAATTAAGCAAGAATCCTCGGATATCCATGAAGATAACAACTACCAGCTCTAAGCCTTTCGAAAGAATCGCGTAAGATATAGTTGGCCCCTTGCCAGTCAGTCACAAGGGTCATAAGTATCTCTTAACATTCCAGGACGACCTTACTAAGTATACTGAGGCCATACCTCTGAGCAATGCTGAAGCCAGAACGGTAGCCGAAGCCTTCGTAACTAACATCATTTGTAGGCATGGAATACCGGAGTCTATTTTGACAGACCAAGGATCCAATTTTTTGAGTGACTTGTTTTCTCAAATGTGTAAAATGCTCCACATGAGGAAATTACAGACAACTCCCTATCATCCGCAAACCAACGGAGCATTAGAAAGAAGTCACAGGACTCTAGCGGAATATCTTCGACATTATGTCAACCGCGACCCCTTGACATGGGACACCTGGATCCCATACGCTATCTACGTTTATAATACAAGTATACATAGTAGTACTAATTTTCCCCCTTATGAGCTTCTCTACGGTTTTACGCCCAAACTACCCGCATTAGTCACAAATAATCCTAAGATAAATTACAATTACGATAATTACAATAATGAGCTCAAAGCAAGACTTCAACATAGTCATCAAATAGCTAAAGAAAGCATTATCAATAATAAAGAAAAATCGAAAAATGTGTACGATAAAACTGCTCAAACTAAGATCTTTTGTATCGGAGATAAAGTTCTATTAAAAAACCATTCACGAAAGAATAAGCTTTCACCTTTATGGACAGGCCCATACGAAATAGTAAAGATTAGTTCTACCGAAAACTCAACCATTAACATAGGCAATAGGATGAAAACTGTTCATAATAACCATTTAAAATTATTCATGGACTGAACCTAATTACCTTAAATAACTACAGCATTATCACCACCGTGACGACTATTTTGCTTCTGATCAATGCGCCAACATCAAGTCAGGCTATCCGAATCACTTCCCTGAGCTCCAACCCAGGAATATTCTTCGAAGAAGTAGGCCGAGTAGGTCTATTTAGCAATGAATGGAAGGTGATTATATACTACGACCTCACACAGTTTCGTTTCGAGCTTTTAAAACTTGTAAACTGCACTGAGACTGCCCAAAAACTTTGCGATATTTTGGAATCTAATTATAACAGACTACCATTGTGTGTGGATATAACTCACCAGCTACACACCCTAGCTCGAGTGCTAAAGCAGAATCATGAGTTGTTAAAACCATCAAGCGGTAGATATAAAAGAGGAGCTATCAACTTCGTAGGCGCACTTAGCAAAACGTTATTCGGAACTCTAGATGAGGAAGATACTATCAAATTCAACAACCAAATTGAAGCACTTAAAGGTAACGAAGATCATCTACTAGAGTTAATAAAAAATCAAACTCTCATAATGGATACAACAGTTAACATTTTCAACAAAACACAATACACTATAAAGGAACAATTTTTACAAGTTGAAAAGAAATTAGGAAAACTAGTGAATCTTGGTAACCATATGTCCACAGAAATACTCAAACAAAACATAACACTAGAACTTGAAACAATAGTATCACTGACAATATTAATAATGATTAGATACAACAATATACAAAACATTCTTATTGATATCGTAACAGATGTACGACACGGAAAACCACACCCCTCAATAGTCAATCCCCCACAAATCAAAAAATTACTGGAAATTATCCAGAAAGAAATACCCAACACTCTAACCCATCAATAAAGCTCAAAGTAATCTCCTACATATCTATCAAATCAGTTCTGTGAGTGCAGCAATAATATCTAATAAAATAATCTTTCTCCTCAAACTCCCCTACCATTTAAAGACAATTACCAATTGCTAAAGGTTTATCCATTTCCGACCCTTCATAATAACAATTTCGCCTACATAAAACCCTCTTTGGAATATTTAGTGATAGACTACAATGGAGAACACTACTACTCGCTAAACAATTACGATTTACACAATTGTCAAACATCCAATCTAGTACACTATCTCTGTCGTATCCTACATCCAATTTTTAACGTACACTCAGTAAATAACCTATGCGAAATAGACTTGTTAAAACACTCTGATAAAATTCCTTCTCATTGCGACATTCAGACAGTACCAAAAATGGACTTCTGGATACAACTTTCACAACCAAATAAATGGCTGTTTTCCATGAAAGACCCCGTAAGATGCGATGACGTAATAACACCATATAAACTGAACAATAGAGGCGTGATTGAACTATCCTTTGGATGCCACTTACGCACCAAAGATCTCATAATTCAAGCTCATAACGTAAAAAAAATCAAGCTAAATAACCATTACCTACCTTCTCTAAATCTTACCTACGAAATACCATCATACCCGCAACAACAACATAGTATCGCCAAAGCAAATGTAAAGGTAATCAAATTTCACGATGACCAAGACCTTCTGCAACTCAGAACGGCAATAAAAGAACAAAAATATCATGAGGAAACCTCTAGTAATACACTCACTCCTCACATCATACATCATTATTCAATGCTATACTTGATAATTATTTTTATACTCACAACAGCATTAACGTTATTGATCAGAAATTGCAAAAGAAAAAACCTAATGAAAAGAAAAATAAAAGAAGAAATAAAAAAAATTTCAGAACCCCTTGCCGTTACTTCTGAATATCGCTTAAAAGTACAAGATACGTAAAAAAAAAATTGTTTGTTTTGTTAGTAAAGCTTACCTTTCTATCTATAATGTAAATAAACATATAATTAAGCTTATTAGTCATATCAGATTATGCAATTAATCATACCATAAATAGAATAAAATAACTTGTTTTGAAAATAGGCGTAAAAATAAATTAGAAACAAAATGTACTAACTTAGAAATACTCAATAAAGAAAAAAATATGTGTGTTTAATAATAAATATTAGAATAACTTAGCTAAGAAATTCAAAACAAATTAGCAATACATGAATAATAAATGTAACAGTTAGAAAATAGAGAATAGCATTACCAATAAAAATGGTTAACCATATCATAAACATTAGCAAGTAATATCATAAATATGGGCAAGAAAGCAACCTCTTTTCGAAACATATTACTCACGAAATTTCCAATTATTTCACTCTTAGAACTTTCTTTTCTAAGGGGAAAGGTGTAATGAGTCCACACTCATCACTAACATAATCAATCACAAGATCTATTAATGCATGATCAATCACATCATATGATCTAATCACTCATATAAAGCATCACATCATATGATCCATTAAATCTTATCATGCATAATCATAATAATTCATGCATCACCCAAAAACCCCTAAGAATCTCCTAGGCATATTTTACAGTCATAAAGACTGTACACTGTTATTACAGTCAGCAATATCAATTTCTTAATAATTCTCCGCCGACATACTCTTGGCCTTTACGGCTATATAAATACAAAAGTAGGAAATCCACATGGAATTCCCTGATGACGATTTCGTACACGTAATGTACTGACCAACTCTATACCATCAAGCCAAATTGTTGCGCCTCACCCATGCAATGGCAGCGGCGTCAGCGTACCTACATATGTACAAATTCGCTTAAGCAACCGCAGTAGGCTTGCAGTACATATGTTGGGAAATTCAAATGTTCACCTTCTGAACAGCTTTAGCGGTGCGGTATGTTGATATTCTGTGATGTATACACGGAAGTATATACCAAGAATAGTTCGTATGCCCATTGCAGCTGTATTCTTATTGTGATGTGAAATAAAAATATTCTGTCGTGTTATGACACCTTTTCGCGTTATGACACTAACCTCATGAGTTGCGGCACCATAAAATTTTCAAAAGGTGTCACAACTCTAGGAAAAGGTAATTTCTATTATGATGATGCAGTCCCTTAGGCAATTATGCCAATTCTTTTCTACTTCGTAACCTTGGTGTTACTTCTAAAAATTGATTCTCCTAAAATATAAAAGAGGTGCGTTTTGAACCCAGAGGCAGTTCGTTTTGTGAGTTCGGTTTTAGCAGTTCGATTTTGAACAGTCTAAGTGAAATGTAAGGAATAAGGTTGACCCCCACCAGCGGTAAGGCACCCACCAGCGGTAAGGCACCTATTCCCCAATAATAACACATAAGAAAGTTTGTACGTTATTTTTATAATAACACATAAGAAAGTTGTACGTTATTTTATCAATTTGTACCGAAATTAAAAAGTGTAATAGAATCCAGTATTTTACTCAAACCAAGTCCTCTTTTTATTTTCATCCACGAAGAAATAGTGAAACAGTGACCTCCCATCAAAAGTGAGGTACTTCCAGTGAACAAGAGTGATATTACTCAGGGCTAGTGAACTTCTCCTCACGAGGAAAGTACATCACGGTCCTTATTACTTCCTACAGTCAAAAGGTGTAACAGAACAATACAGCTAACATTACTGCTGTATAGAAGCGTCGTCACTCGTGCAGCCAAATAAGAAAGGCCCTACACAGATTATGATTCCAGTGGGTATTTCACACACTGCAGCCCATCGAATTGCAGCTTAAACAGTTTTGTAATGGTTTGGATTTCCACGGTGTGGTGATCAATAAATACAAATATATAAGTGAGCAATTTTTAAGAGAAACTTAATTTCTTCTGATAGTGTCAAGCCCTCATTGAAAGCTCTTAGTGTTACGACGCGTTGGTATCCGACGCTCCGTTTACCGTGCGCAATAGTTATTAACTGTGACATTGTTGTGACATTATGGTACTCCTATAGTATTGAGTTTACTAAATATGTATGCTATGTACGTAAATAGTGCAAATTTATAAACCACTATAGAGTGCAGTGACTTTGAAAATTTGTTTTCATCATCAGCGGATACTTATTTGGAACCAAACAGCTGTGAACGGTATTTTCAGACAAGCTTGGGATTCAGAGGTAAGCAATTCCTTTTAATATTTTATACACAAAAGATGTCATTTGAGGACTTAAAGAGCACACCAGAACGAACAGTTCGTTTTATTAATAAATTTCAAGAAAATACTGACAAGTCAGGCAAGGCGAACTTAACCATTGGGTATTTAAATGGCCACATTCAGTTACTCGATCATTATTGGGAAAGGTTTGAGCAGACCGACCAAGCAATGTATAAGGCAGCATCTGGAGATGATCTCAATGACACATACTTCGTTGATAATTCATATGATGACGTTGAAGTAGCATATTATTTATATTATATTATATTATTAATATTATTTTATTATAATATTATATTATATTATTTACGGGAATGGATAAGTGCATTAACTTACAGAAATAAGTCAGGAAGCGAAACAAGATCTAGTCAAAACAATGCGACTAATCCTACTGTTTCCAATTCTTTACCTAAAATACCTATTCCTAAATTCTCGGGAGTTAAAACAGAATGGTCTGCATATAACGACTTATTCAAGTCAATGATACACGAAAACCAAAGTGTTTCAAATGTCGAGAAATTGCACTATCTCAAATGTAGTCTTTCGGGAGAAGCAGCACAACTTTTGCGTAATATAGCGGTAACTGAAAATAATTACATAATCGCTTGGGATACGCTGACTGAGCGCTACCAAAATGAACGCGTGCTTATAAATTCGTATCTCCAGGCTCTAACTAGCTTGCAACCTATGCGTTGTGAGAATTACGGCGAAGTCAAACTTCTACTTGATGGCACGAGAGAAGCTATACGGGCACTCAATGCTATGATTCGTCCAACAGATCAGTGAGATGATTGGCTGATATTCATAACTGCTCAGAAGTTACATCCTTATACTCTTAAGGTATGGGAGTCCTCTATATCTAAGAATAAAACTCTACCAACATTTGCGCAACTTGCCGACTTTCTTGAAAATAAGGTGCGCACTCTTGAAGCTGTGTCATCTACTACACAACGTCAGCGCTCAAATAAGATTCCTACATACGCTCCTTCAAGCGTTGGGACCCTTCACGCTACATCTTTAAAGAATAAGTGTCCAGATTGTGGCAAAAAGCACTTTATCTTATTCAGTCCGGGGTTTAAGAAAAGATCAATAGGTCCAAGGAGAGCATTTGTTCAGAAGCATAAGCTATGCTTTAACTGCCTTCGACATTCACATTCAGCATCTGAATGCCAATCTACTAATCGGTGTCGCTTCTGTAGTAGAGCCCATCATTCTTTGCTCCATCTTCCATCAACTCAGGGCGATCTACTTACCACAGGGAATATCTGCAATAAATCTTCAGTACAAGTAACTGATGCAAATACTGAGAATGAGCTTGGAGACACTTAGCCGGATTAGACCTGGCAGATCTGCAATACCACTAACCTGCTGAAGTTTATATACTAGTCGGTGGTAATGTTTATAATCAGAGCATACTCGATGGAGTTAAAAGAGGTCCAGTAGGCACACCTATAGCCCAACGAGCTATTTTTGGGTGGATACTCACCGGAGCAGTCCAATCAAATCTCTCGAATCCTACTCCGATATTCAATTCGCATATTGTCATCATATCAACCTACTGCTCGAACGGATTTGGGAGTTAGAGGAAGTTCCACGTTTCAAGGCTTTAACCTTAGATGAGCAACAATGTAACAAACACTTCTCCATCAATTATCGTCGAACTGATTATGGGAGATTTATTGTCAGGCTACCTACCAAACCGAACCTACCCTCTGACATCGGGGACAGAAGAGAAATTGCAGTTCGATCCATGCTGAGATTGGAGATGAGGTTTGCAGTGAACAGTCAATTCCAAGAGCAGTATATAGCGTTTATGACTGAATATGCTAAACTCGGTCATATGAAGCCAATTATGGAGAAAGAGTCCCAACCTATGACCACCACTGTATACTATATGCCTCACCGCGGAGTCTTCTTCAGTAGGTTTGGCCCTTAACGACTGCCCGCAAGTAGGTCCAAAGCTACAAAAGGATATTCGGGAAATTATTCTGCGTTGGAGAAAACACGAGTTCGTCTTCTGCACAGACATCGAGAAGATGTTCAGGCAAATAGATATTCACTCAGCGGACACTAATCTTCAGCGAATTGTTTGGAGGTCATCGCCAAAATCAAATTTGCAGCATTTCTGTTTAACCACAGTCACCTATGGGACATCACATGCTCCCTTCTTGGCAAACAAGACGCTTTTGACTTTGGCAACTACAGGAAAAAGTCTCATCCGTTAGCAAGTGCTGCTTTCAACTGTGACACATACGTGGATGATATCTTCACAGGTGCGGATACCTTACAACAAACTCTTATATTACAGCGAGAGTTGATAGAACTTCTTGAAAGTGGTGGCTTTACTCTTCGAAAATGGTCCTCTAATTGCAAGCAACTGATTGATCATTTGCCTGATAACCTACGAGAATCGATTCAACCCAAGAATTTGGATTTGGATGGATCTGTCGAAGCTCTGGGGATAAACTGGCATCCTGATGCAGACACTTTCGGTATTTGTGTAAAGTTTGATCTAGCGGAAGCAAACTTCACTAAAAGGTCCTATTTATCTGACACATCAAGAATATATGACCCACTCGGTTGGTTTACCCCTACAACAGTTTGGACAAAAATATTATTTCAACAACTTTGGACTTCTAAGCTAGACTGGGATGATCCTTTACCTGACAAATATGCGAAGCAATGGCTAATCTTTAGACAGGAGTTATCTCAGCTGGTGAAGATTGCTTTGAACCGATGGCTAGGATCCAATAGTAAAATTCTCGGTTGTGAGTTACACGCCTTCTGTGATGCTTTTACCAAAGCCTACGGAGCTGTCGCCTACTTACGGATTATACACGATGAAGAAAATATCCAAGTCAGGTTATTGGCAGCAAAATCAAAAGTTGCTCCAATCGAGAACCAATCGCTTCCATGGTTAGAATTAAATGGTGCGGTACTATTAGCCACCTTGTTCACTTCGTTATCACAAACTTCACACCCTGCCTATCCACGCTTGGACTGATTCAACGGTAGTGAGAGCTTGGATCAATTCTCAGCCGTCGAGATGGAAGACCTTTATCGCCAATAGAGTTTCGGAAATACAGACTACAATACCAAGTGCATCTTTGCATCATATTTCTTCGGCACTAAATCCTGCAAATTAGCTTCCAATGGCCTATGGTGGCAAGGTCCACAATTTCTCTTACTCCATTCCCGATTATGGCCGAATGAAGCCAGACCCTTGTCAAAGGGACATCGACATGGAGGAGAAACCTGTCATTGCTGCAACAACTACAATATCAAAATTATCTCCATGGGATCTAATTAATCGTTGGTCTAGCCTAAATCGTCTCCTGCGAATTACAGCCTAATGCTTGAGATGGTTCAAGAATCATAAATTGAAACAGTCAAATCGCGAATATTCACACATCACAACTACAGAAATTGAATCTTCTCTGATCTTTTGGGTAAAAGAAATACAACGCTGCTCCTTTCGAGTGGAGATCAAACAACTTACGGAAGAAAAACCCATTGCAAAATCATCACACTTAATTAAGCTGAGTCTCTTTCTGGATGATCAAGGTCTTTTACGAGTAGAAGGACGCCTGCAATTTTCTTCGTTGAACAACGATACAAAGCATACCCTGCTTTTGCCGAAAACAGGATATTTCAACAACTTGCTTATAAGGGACGCCCATCAAAGAACTCTGCATGGAGGTAACCAGCTTGTGCTCAACTTTCTTCGATCAAGATTTTGGTTACTGGCTGCTAGAAACCAAATAAGACGATTCACTATAACATGCCAGCCATGCTCACGTTATAGAGGATAGGTGCGACGCCAAGTGATGGGAAATCTTCCTCATCATCGTATCAACTCGTCTCGCCCTTTCGACCATGCTGGCGTGGATTATGCAGGACCCTTTAACATCAAAACGCGAAAAGGCAGAGGCTACCAAACTTACAAAGGTCTGCTTATTTGTTTGCTTTGCTACAAAGGCAATCCATCTAGAGCTCGTAAGTGAGCGTACAATACAAGGATATCTCGCTGCATACCGAAGATTCACTTCTCGACGAGGCATATGTAGTCACCTCTACAGTGATAATGGGACGAATTTCACCGGGGCTAGTGCTGAAATGAAATGTCTTTAGCATCAATGCATTAAGCAGCAATGTGGAGAAATAGCGGAACTACTTGCCAACGATGGAACCTCTTGGCACTTTATTCCTCCAGCTGCCGCGCATTTTGATGGATTGTGGGAGGCGGGAGTAAAGTCTCTCAAGCATCATCTACTAAGAGTTATAGACCAAAATGTTCTTACATACGAGGAGCACAACACACTGTTGGTACAGGTAGAATGATGCCTTAATTCTGGGCCACTCTACCCAATGAGTAGCGATCCAAACGATCTAGCAGTCCTAACCCCAAAACATTTCTTGGGAACAGGTAAAGCCCCTGTAGCACTACCAGAGCCGTCTACACTCGAAATCAACCCAAACCGTCTATCGCGATGGCAACACGTACAGCAAATGATCGAGAATCTATGGTCCAGGTGGTCTAAAGAATATATCAGCAATTTACAGCAAAGAAACAAGTGGCAACATCCTCAGCAGAATATTAAAGTGGGCGATTTGGTACTGGTGAAAGAAGACCGTCTACCGCCTTCGAAGTGGTTACTCGGGCGAGTAACTCAAACCTTTCCAGGAGAGGATGGACATACTAGGGTAGCAACAGTTCGATGCAGGTCTTCAAATATAGGACAACCCATTGTCAAACTCTGTGTCCTGTATACAGAATCCTGCGATGCCTCTTCGAACTAAACTCTAACGATTTTTTTTTATATTTATAGCTCGTAGGCTAGGCAGTACAGTATGGCGGGCGGCAACTTCCTTACTGTTTGAAGTTGCCCAACACGGTTTTGCATGGCGGGCGGCCTACCTAGAGTTCTTACTACTTTCGTCAACGACGGGACGGGCGGTATGAGCAGGCGCATCTGGCAACATCATTGTCATTCTTAAGCAGTCAGCGTGGTATTCAGCATTCGTCAGCTCAGTCTGCATAGTTAAAAAGGTTAGTCAAGTTAGTGAACTCAACGTGATTACTTGTATTGTCGAAATTGTCAATAAAGCTATTTTGTACTTGGACTAATAAAAAAAAAAAAAAAATAGTGTCCATCAGGGTGCAGTGCTTAGACCAGTTCTATTCTTAAATGTTATTCCATGAAGCAAGCTTTCGTAGATGTAGATAACTATGAAAACTCGACAAATTTATGTTTCCAGTTTCTTAAAGTTTATGTTTACGTAGAGCGCTTCGTTTCCTGTTCATCCCTCGAATGTTAATACACGTAGGCAACAAACATTCCTTCTAGTTGCGCTAAAATGTAATTGTAGTCTAGGACAGAGGCATGGAAAATATAAAGGGTGTTTTGTGATTCGTATTCATAAATCAAACAGATGATGGTACATTAAGGTGTTAGAAAAAAAATGCTATGGAGAAAAGAGGCGGCAAAACATAACTTTATTCCAGGGACAGTATACAGGCAAACTGTACTGAAATTCGCTAAACGTCCAAGAAAATTTGCGAAGACTTTGTAGCTTTATATACTCATACAAAAATATATTCTATTTAAGAATTCGATGAGTCCCGAGTATTACGTAGTATGTTAGAACCTATATCCTCGCCCTACCTAACGTCGTAACTGTTCCCGCCAGTCTGACTACATAAGAACAAAACCAGATTGATTTCACTATTAGCGAAATTTCTTCAAAATAAAGGATTAATTGTAAAACAAACGGTGGATGTTGCGGATGCACTTAATGTTAAAATCCTAATAGAAATTTGCGAAGAAAATTGGAAATCTTTCTCTTAGTTCAAATAGACTTGACCAATTTAAAAGACCGCTGCAAAAACAAAAATAAGGCTCAAGTTATTACCACTAACTTCAAACGCAGCTGCTCAGGATTCATCACGAGTATTCTACAAAATTCAAATATGGCTTGGCAATAACAAAAATTCAGAACAGTACGAATGGAAGAAAATCAACGAGTCGTAGCAGCCTATTACAACACTCCATGCACCAGCACCAAAATCGGTACGACAACTTATCCCCTGCGACTGTACGGCTGATAGTTCCTCGAGATGCAGACAAATAATTTTAGGAATAAGTGTAAACAACTGAAAGAAGTCCCTGTTAAAAAACGAAAATGTCCAATTTTTGGTGAAAAAATTGACATATTGAGCATTCGTCATTACGTAGATCTGGTAAGTCGCGGAAATTCACTTCCCATGAGAAAAATGTTCAAAAAAGAGTACTAATGGATGTGAAGCAAAGAATGGAAAAATACATTATTCAAAATATACGAAGTGGGGTGATATGAACCAAGTACAAAAAACCCGTTTTTCGGCATTAAAAAGTCAGTTATGACGTCAAAATGATCAAAAAACAATTACACCAGTCGATTACCCTGTCCTCCTTTATACCAAACATGACGTATTTTGGTCAACCCCTTGAGGGGTGGTACGGCTGCCCATCCCCAGAAATTGTAACTCCTCAAGTATGTAATGAATCGAATATGGAGAGTTGAGAAGTTTTACTAGGATTCTCATCTTTCAAACTCCCCAACTCACCGTGTAACAGAACCCGGCCGCCGGAGGCGGATGCTTCCAACTCCGATTTTCCTCATATATAACAGATATGCATTCAAAATAATACAATACTTCAATCTACTTAAAAATCCTGGCTTATGCAATTAATATGTATTTTTTCATTTTAAAGAATATACTCACAGCTAGTGAAGCAATAGGATTAATAAAACAGATGTAAAATTGGGGAAAAAAAGTTTAATGATAAAAAAGATGTTAACAATTAATTCTTACGTACAATGATTACAATATGCAAAAAATTGTAAAAAAAAATTAGATTGATTCACCTATTACACACCAGAAAATCCAGTTCACCGCACATTTTTAAACATGGTAACTCCAACACACCCCTTGTGGGTAGGGACTCCTTGGTTTCTTGAAATTTGTATATTTTTAAACGTATATAGGATGGAGAATAGAAGAATTCTTAAGAACTTTTTTTTAATTATTCTAAATTAAATCACAAATACAAGAAGAAAAAACACCGCCTCGTCCGGGGTTTGAAACCGGGACCTTCCGCTTCAATAAAAGTTCTTAAGAATTCTTCTATTCTTTATCTTGACCGATTCTAACAAGTGTAGGTTCGATTCCCGTCAGGGAAAAAATTAAAAATTGAATTTACAAAAAATTTATTCGTGCGCTTTCATCGTTACTGGTTAATACCAGCTGAAAGCAAAACGTGGCTTAGTAGGCTAATTATTAAATTGATAAATGCAAGAGGGAAAATCATCTGTCTCGTTAGCTCAGTGGTAAGAGCAGTCGCCCGGCAAGCGGAAGGTCCCGGTTTCAAACCCCGGACGAGGCGGTGTTTTTTCTTCTTGTATTTGTGATTTAATTTAGAATCATTAAATAAAAGTTCTTAAGAATTCTTCTATTCTCTATCTTGACCGATTCTAACAAGTGTAGGTTCAATTCCCGTTAGGGAAAAAATTAAAAATTGAATTTACAAAAAATTTATTTGTGCGCTTTCATCGTTACTGTTTAATACCAGCTGAAACCAAAACGTGGCTTAGTAGGCTAATTATAAAATTGATAAATTCAAGAGGGAAAATCATCTGTCTCGTTAGCTCAGTGGTAAGAGCAGTCGCCCGGCAAGGGGAAGGTCCCGGTTTCAAGCCCCGGACGAGGCGGTGTTTTTTCTTCTTGTATTTGTGATTTAATTTAGAATCATTAAATAAAAGTTCTTAAGAATTCTTCTATTCTCTATCTTGACCGATTCTAACAAGTGTAGGTTCGATTCCCGTCAGGGAAAAAATTAAAAATTGAATTTACAAAAAATTTATTTGTGCGCTTTCATCGTTACTGGTTAATACTAGCTGAAAGCAAAACGTGGCTTAGTAGGCTAATTATAAAATTGATAAATGAAAGAGGGAAAATCATCTGTCTCGTTAGCTCAGTGGTAAGAGCAGTCGCCCGGCAAGCGGAGGGTCCCGGTTTCAAACCCCGGACGAGGCGGTGTTTTTCTTCTTGTATTTGTGATTTAATTTAGAATATTTAAATAAAAGTTCTTAAGAATTCTTCTATTATCTATCTTGACCGATTCTAACAAGTGTAGGTTCGATTCCCGTCGGGGAAAAAATTGAAAAATGTATATAGGATGTTTCAACTACTTCGCAATATTTTTATCTATTTTGCACAATTTGCCTGTACTACAGGGTGATTTATTACTTAAGGTTTCTCAGGTAGCGTTACAGATCACCGGATACACAATAAAAACGTTATGTCCTAAGAACCTGAAAAACCTTCAGTTTTGAATCACATTTTAGCTAGAACACCGTAACTAGAAAACCGATTGATATCTAATCCTCACGCACAAGCTCCGGTTATTTTGTCCCCCCCCCCCCCCAGGAACGGTGATGCTTCCATCTGAAACCAAAAAAAAAATAGTATGGAAAATTTAAAAGTTTACTTACTAACAAGTGTGTACTTACCTCATTTGTGTTCCTCTATCTCCATCTTACATAGAATAACTCTCGCGTTATTTAAATGCATGGAGCGGATGCCCTAGTGAACCTGGACAGTCTTCGTACGACCCAGATATCCACCTGCTCTTGACCTCGAGACTGGATACAAACAATGGATGGTAGGTACATACCTAAAAGTAGAGTCAAATAAAATTATATTAAATTTAGAATTAAGTTAGACTAACTAATTCTAAGTCGTTGCAATTCAATTGAATATGAATATTTACGATATTGTCAAGATAATTTCAACAAACCAGGTCGCGCATGGAATCTAACAAAAGAAAGTGCGGAACTTCAGGTACAATACATATTTGTCTTATGCAATAAATTGATTCAAGTTCTTCTTCCTCTGATCTCGTAAAAACAGAAACCTAAACTTACAACAAGCAAACGATATTTTCCAACATAACTTTATAGCCCCGAGCATAAAGGTGGAGTAAATTGAATTATTTCCAGCCCAAAGCAACTGTTGTCTGCTATTAACACTTAAAAATTCTATTACATGGTTTTGTAACTCCGACCACATAAACGCGGTTGTCAAATCAAAAATTCCAAACAGAAATTTTCAAGGAACATTAATTTGTATAAATTTTTCAAATATGTATAACGAAAAAAAAGTAGGTATATAGTTTAATGATTATTTTGACTCAAAAATCAACAAAATAATATTAACAAAATTAAAGCGATTGAAATTGGTTCGACCGGATTGGGAAAAATCTTGGAAAATTCCAAAATATGGGGTAATTCTCCATAAAGTAGAGAAACTCTTGTCAACATTTTGATAGTGAGCAAAATTTCACAAAATCTTTGTCATCCTTATTACAAAAAAAAGGGGAGAAAAAATACTAAAAACTTGCTATTGTAAAAGTCCCCATTGTACAAAACCCAGATTTATGACTCCCACTAACTTTAATTAAGATAACGCGCGACATCAGCTTTTCCCAGGACCAGAAACATATTTGAGATTATTTTTATTTTTTTCAAAAACCTCTCGGGCAGTATTTCGTGGAAAATCCCATATTCCAAATGGTCTAGCGTGTTGGAAAAAGGCCATTACTTATTGAAATTTAATAGGAAGTTGGCTCTGCGGCGCAAACATTATAGAGAACATATTCCGCTAGGAACCTATGTATATATGAAAGACTTTGGGTAGTTTGCATGAAGTGAAATTGTTTTAAATTGCACGCTTAATATATAGAATAAAAGCGAATGAGGAGTGTTAGTTGCACTCATATTACGGCAATATAAGTGCATGTTTAAAGGATGTTTTAGCATGTCATCATGCATCCGTTCTTACAATTTAGTTTGTCGAACATAGTACACCTGTGGAATTCCAGGCGCTATGATAGATTTAAAATGAGGAAATATGAAATTTCAATTAAATTATAGCTAATTTCTATAAGATTCTTGAAATTATAAATCAAATTGCACGCACACACACGAGTACACAGAAAATCTCGTAAAATTATCATACTTACATAGGTTGTTGTGGAATGACAGTTATTAGCTCGATCTTTTGTTATTAAAAATGCAGCTGTGTACAACAACGCATGCCAGGATACATAGGAGAATTATTGTAGAGTATAATTACACAAAACTAATCGTAGGAAAGCCCATGTTACGCAAGTCTCCGTCACAATCCAAAAGGACACAGTGGAGGAATTTTGTTGTATAAACTTAATCCCGTCGTATTTGAAAAGTTAATGGTTATACGATTATAATGAAAGTGGTAACTCCACGCCCCCACACGGTTGTTCCCAGGACTTGAAAAATCATTCTATCATTCTGGAAATAGTGATGCACTGAACTCTGAATAAGAGCGGAAGAATTTAAAAAAAATTATGTTACTGCAGTTGAAGCAAAAAGTGTTGCCAGTTAAAGGTTAAACTTTGGGGCAGAGATTTTCCAAAGAGCAAACTATTTTTTAGCTCCGCACTTAGATACTCCACATACTGTAGCGTATTCCCCATACGCTACCCCTTTTTCTTCCCTTCTTCGTTCTTTTTTTTTACTTCCTTTAGGCTTCTCTACCTTCTGTAGAGAAACCCCCATAACTTTCCCAAGGTACCTGAAAAGGGGTGGAAAAGTGTACATACTTTCGAGAAGTAGCCCTTTGCTACTTCTCCATACAACTAAAAACCCTGAAAATAAAAGTTATATATTTCCGAGAAGTAGCCCTATGCTACTTCTCCATATAACTAAAAACCCTGAAAATACAGTTGTATATTTTTGAGAAGTAGTATCCATCCTGCAAAACAAAAATGAAAAAATGAGGTAAAACCCTAAACAAGCAGAAGAAACAACAACAACAGAAAAATATTTTCGTTCGAAAATTTCTAAAATGTGCAAAACATGCACAAAATTACAACCTTTCCGATAACACTCACCGTTAGTCAATGGATCGTCCGGCTCAACTGTAATGCGCCCAGCAGTAAGATATATCACGTGATATCATCACGCCACTTAGCACAGCCAGCCAGCTTAAAACCTAAGCGAATTCTTTGCCGAATTGTAACATGCTGTGGCGACAAAAAGAGACAAACGAGCGATATACGGGCACGCATTCAGCACGACGGTTGATTGCCACGAAGCTCCGACGGTCCACACAAAAAATCTCCTGCCTGACGGCTACAATAGCACGAAGGCTTGAATGTGGGTAAGCAGGCGGGACCTTTCCAGTGGCAAGCAAGATGAGTTGAGTAGGCAGTGAAGATCTTGTCGGGAAGTTGTTTTTTGGCTTTGAACGAGAACGGTCGCAGAAAAATTGAGTCGTGATTCCTCTCTATTTAAAATCAGTCTTAGAGTTTTTTTTTGCTTTCCCTTCTTGGGGATTTTCTCCTTTCGTGGTGTTTTTTATTTTTTTCGCGGGAACATCTGGCGTCCGCGCATTGTCCATCGGCTCGCGACTAATCCGCAGTGAAAAATTTCAGATTTTCTTTGAAAGAAAATTTTATTTCTCTGTTAGTGAACTGAAAGAAAATGTTGTTATTAGTGTTGCGCATCATGAAATTTTATTAATTGGATTACTTACCTGTGCGACAGTGATTTTCCTAAAGATCTTTCTACTAGTGAACTGAAAGAAAATTTTTGTATTAATGCTGCGCATTTATAAGTTTTAATATTTGAAATATTTACCTGTGCGCCAGTGATTTTTCATATAGATCTATCTAATAGTGAACTGAAAGAAAATTTTAGTATTAATGTTTCACATTCATAAATGGTATTAATTAGAATATTTACCTGTGCGCCAGTGATTTTTTTTCATATAGATCTTTCTAATAGTGAACTGAAAGAAAAATTTTAGTATTAATGTTGCCCATTATTAATTAGAATATTTACCTGTGCTACAGTGATTTTTTCTAAAGATCTTTCTAATAGTGAACGGCAAGAAACATTTTAGTATTAATGTTGCGCATTCATAAATCGTATTAATATTTGAAATATTTACCTGTGCGCCAGTGATTTTTCATATAGATCTTTCCAATAGTGAACTGAAAGAAAATTTTAGAATTAATGTTGCGCATTCATAAATTGTATTAATTAGAATATTTACCTGTGCCACAGTGATTTTTATGTAGATCTTTCGATTGGTGAACTGAAAAGAAAATTTTGGTTTATTCATGCTGTGCATTCATAATTTGTATTAAATGGAATATTTACCTGTGCGACTGTGATTTTTATGTAGATCTTCTTATTAGTGAACTGAAAAGAAAATTTCGATTGATTCATTCTGTGCAGTCGTGATTTGTATTAATTAGAATATTTACCTGCGACAGCGATTTTCATGTAGATCTTTCGATTGGTGAACTAAAAAGAAAATTTTGGTTTATTCATGCTGTGCACTCATAATTTGTATTAAATGGAATATTTACCTGTGCGTCAGTGATTTTTATGTAGATCTTCTTATTAGTGAACTGAAAAGAAAATTTTGGTTGATTCATTCTATGCAGTCGTAATTTGTATTAATTGGAATATTTACCTGCCCGACAGTGATTTTCATATATCATCATATTGGTAAACTGTAGAGCAAATTTCGGTTTAACCATTCTGTGCACACATAATTTGCATTATTTGAAATATTTACCTGTGCGACGGTGAGTCTTATATACCATAGTAGTGGCGAACCTGAGAGGAAATTTGGGGAAAAGTTTCCTTGCACGTAACAAAGATCATTTTGAAAATTTTTGCTGCGTGACGGCAAGTTGGATTTATACCGACGAGGAAGTATCCCTCTGGCAGAAGTTACGGCAAAACATTTCACTCTTACATATCCGAAGGAGCAGAGAAGCGAGGAGGTGAAATCAGACTTAAACGTAGTCCTGAAGTAGCTAGCAGATAGTTGGAAAACCATTGTCCAACCCTTTTGGTAAAGGAGGAAACCCCTAATATAAGTAAATCAGGTGTTATGTAAGTCCATAGCGGACCACAAGGTTAGTTCAAATTTTCTCTAAGTATGATTATTTGCTTTGTGTTCTTTTTTTCCTAATTTTACAGTGTTAAAATCATTTAGTGTACATCTAAGATTAGGCGGCGATCACAGGGTTCGATAAGTCACATAATAGGAAAGCGCTTATTAGGGCTAGTTGTAAGGATTTTGATCTAGATTGATATTAGCCGAAGACTTTGTTTCCTTTAGTTTTTATATATATACCATGTTAATTTTTGTGTGATCGGGTTTACTCCCTCGTGAGCGATGCATATGCATAGACAACCGCAATAAATAAATTATTTTGATTTGGACTTGATGAAATTTTGAGTTCCTTGTTACGCCTTCCTTCTTCTTTTGGGTGATTTAGTTTGGTTACCTTTGGCCGCCCTTCTCCAAGTTGTTTTCTTCTTTTGTTTACAGGTTGGTAGCGGATACAGCGCGATGGAGTGAGTAGTTCCATAAAAGGGATGGTCGCAGACAGGAGGGAGGTCGTTTCCACACACACACGGTAATAGGTGTAAACCACGCTATGATGGGGCTGAGCATTTTGATACGGCTTTGGAGGCTTAGCCAGGGTGGATGGGGGCGATCGGGCCCATTATTACCAAAAGCCGGCATCTCAACAACATCGGAGACCCCTCTCAGCTCTCTCACTCTCTCTCAATCGTTCATCTGTCAGCGCTGAAAACTCTTCGGGTGAATGAGTATTTGTTCGGCGTTGCAGAGGTCTTCTGTTCTTTTTTTTTGTCTTTCAGCTTAATTAAATAAATTTTCTTCTTTCCAGCCTTTCAGGTACCGACAGAAGGAGGAAGCCCATATAGATCTCTTTTTTTGTCTGTCTGTCCGTCTGCAGTCACACATACCAGCTCTTTTCTTTACTTTCCGTCCGTCTGTCTAGTCTATCTTCATGATGATATATGCACAGCTTAACAAGCATCAAGGGATGTGGGTGGCAAGAACCACCCCAAGCCGGCTGATCGATAGCGGCATATTTGCTGTGCAGCCACCCACGCTAATCCCGCGATGATTTTGTAGCAAAGAGGTGTCGGATGCGTTATGTATCTACATCTAGGTACAAGTGGATGTAGGTAGATCTGTCGGCTGACAAGCTCTTCGTTACAATACAAAGGAAAATTATGAAGCACCTTAAGCGAGAAATATGGGAAATGGTTTCAACAGATTGGTAGTTTAAAGCTTTAAAAAAACAAAAAAAAACAAATCAAAAAATAAGTAGGTACCTATATTAGCGGAAATCACTTCTTTCGCCAATACTGGTCTAGGTCCCTTAACGGATATTTTATTATTATATTCACGATAATATTTAAGAAATTTGAGTGATTCACATATATCAACATACGAATGAAAAAAATGTTGCTGTAGGTACATGAGAACTGCTTGCATTATCGTGCTTTGTGAAAGCTGGCGACACATATTAAGATTTATGCGTTATTGCATGCAGAATATACGTATTTGGGCGGTATATTCCCCTTTTTTGAAGTGCAATGTACACGTCGACGTTGGAAAGGATGTTCACTTCAAACTTCTGACATCGTCAGTGGAATTTGTTCACGCACATATACCACTTATTGCTTGATTACCGTCGCGTTAGATGATTAGATATGTATAGGTAGAGAGAGAGAGAGGGAGAGAGTATGAGCTTAGCTATTATTTCTAAAGGCATCCATATATTTTTTAATGCTGTAACGTATTTTTAGCGGATTCTTAATAAACTTCAGAAAAGACTCTGTCTATCACGCATTCGAATCCTAACATGATGTTTTTTTTAATTAAAAAAAAAACCTTAAAAAACAGCGGCCAAGTGGAAGTCGAACTCGCATAAAATCAAAAGTTCATTGTATGGGGTCTGTTACATACAGAGCATCCATTGGCATCAATTAAACATGTATATACATACATACATGCATGCATCTCTGAATCGATTTCGCTTCACACAGAATTCTAAAATTCATGCATCAATAAAGAAATGCAAACATATAGATATATACATATCTACAGCATTCTCATTGCATGCAGAATTACAATTCCCAGCTGCAAGTATAAACATATATCTACAAACATATTTACAAGTTCAGTAAAGTCACTCGCTACTGACCTACACCAATTTCTTAATCATTTAAAGAAACAAGTGAAGGCAGTGACACAATCCCCTGCGCGCAAGAATTCACACGATGCAATTTGATAACCTTGCGCCGGCGGTAGAACTCAGGTGAACGAAACAATGGTTCACGATGATGTCATAATAGCAGCAGAGCGGCGAACGGTCTGCGGAAGTATTTATGTATGTACATGTGAAAGCGATGAATGCCGTGATGTAATAACAACAAACCGGCAAAACTTTGCGGAAATTAAATTATGAATGCCACAAAGAAACACTTTGCGGAAATAATAATTATATACGAATAAATGCTGTGATGAAATTAGCTTAGCGTAGTAAGAAAATAACAATAGCATTAAGTGAAAAACTGTATAAATAAACTGTGATTTTGAATAAAGAAGTCAGTAAGTGAGTTAGTCAGTGAGTAGCAACAGAACACGAGTTGTTTCACTTACCCAGGAGTAAAGCTAGTAAGCTGCTCCATTCATCTTATACCTAGGAGTAAAGCTAGTAAGCTGCTCCATTCATCTATACCTAGGAGTAAAACTAGTAAGCTGCTCCGTTCACCTATACTAGGAGTAAAGCTAATAAGCTGCTCCATTGAACCGCACTGGGAGTAAAGCTAGTAAGCTGCTCCACACGCATCGCTGCTCTACCTATCTCGGGACAATTAAGTAAAACGCCCAATCATCTTGACGGCACGTAGTGTGATTACCGTGCCGTGCTCCAGATCAAAAGGTGCTCAGATGAGAGTACTAGAAGTACATTAATAAACTCAACAATTTTGGCGCAGCCGGTAGGATCGAGGAAGTTATATAAATTCAAACTTGAAAAACCTTTATCCTCGAATTTACAACAAACGAGTGCATAAGAGCGCATTATTTTTGAATCTGGCACACAAAACCGAGACGTTGGGCATTTCTAACAACATCCATTGACATCAGTGACAACAATAAAAGCATCATATCTGCATAGCTGAAAAAACGTTAACATCTTTTCTCTCCTCTTCAACTAAAGTGAAGTAAAACTAAGTTAAAAATAAAAAAAAAAATTTTTTTAAAAAGACGCGTCAATTTAGTAGCAAATTTACTTTAGACTAATAAAAAATTAATAAATAAATAAAGAAATAAATACAGTAGTCACAGCAATATATGTGCATGTACATAAGCGACAAAAAACAATAGAAACATTTTAATTAATCATTCTAATTTCTTCGGTTATTATACGGAATTAGATAGACTACCTAATCTCTTTTTTCTTCTCTCTCAATAATTACGTAAAACTCGAAGTTTTGTCTTTCATGCCAAGACCTGATCAAAGCTCTCCTGGCTCAGATTTTGAGGCAGCAATAAGCTCATTGTCTTTTGACAACACAAGTCCTCCAGACAGCCCAATAGTAGGGCGAAATTCACCCCAAAGCAGACCATCCATAAATTGGTATCGCGAGCATCGCTCAGGTAAACGCTTCAGAGGGCACAGTCTAATTAACTTCCTAGCAAGAAATCATAGTTTAGGCGCCCTAGTATCCCAGCAGGCGTTAGACACACCAACTTCGAGTATAAACACTCAAATTACTTCCAGCACAGAGCAACACAATAAAACGGATAAAATGTCGGTAAACTATGAAAAAGTAGTGAAACTGAAGGCACAAATGGTGCCTTTGTTCTCTGGGAAAATTAGCGCGCAAATTCTTACAGAATTACAGACTTTTAAGCAAGTGCAACAGTGTCTAGGGGAAGAGGAAAGGAAAGCCTTCATACAGATTTTCCCCACCAGATTGAGAGGAAACGCGTATCAATTAATAGCGTCCAGCTCTCTCACAAAATTTGAAGAAGTCGAACAACTGCTTTACCGAACGTATTTACCTCGTGAAACATACCATGAACTAATAAACAAGTTAATTACTTGCCGGCAATATCCGCCAGAATCATTTAGTTCATTTACAAATAGATTAAAAAGTCTTTTAATTCAATGCATCGAGGCAGCACAAAGTAAATACGGATCTGAAAATTTTAAAGTAGTAAAGCAGCAAATAGAAGATTTTGCTATGGCTTCCATAAAGAGTGGTGCAACTAATCCCCATCTAAGCGCCTATTTACTCACATTGAATGAAAATTCTTTTGAAACTCTCATTCAAAAGGCACTAGAAATGGAAAGGTTGCAGCAAGGACTCTTTTTCATTCCACAACCAACAAATTATATCCCTAACCCAACAAACTCTTTCCAAGTGGACCCTTTTCTAAGACATAATATCCCAAATTTCTCTAATACCTATTGTTATCCCATACCTGAGAGTGTAAATTTGTCTTCCTACCCTTACACAAAGGAATTCGGACGACATATCATAAAAACTGAAATTGGTATACCTCCAATAGCGAAACAACCAAGAGAAACTTCAGTATCCTTTAGTACCGACAGAAACTCAGGAAATTATTGGCGATCTCCTCAAACAAACATAACAAGGAAATCGTTAGGAAGTCCACCTCCAAACAGGAAATCTTTTTACGAGCAGGCAGAAAAAAAGTACGATAAACAGAAAGTGCTGTTAAACAAGATCACCTGCAGCTACTGCAATTATAAAGGGCACACGTATGACGAGTGCCTAAAGCGTAAGAATACTCCTTATTGTACTAACTGCAGAATGAAGGGCCATGATGCCCAATATTGTAAGCAGAATATTAAAGCGCCACCCGAACATGTAAGCTCAAAAACAATGCTCGGTGGGGCTCTGCAGATAGGGAACAAAGATTTAACCCCATACATAATATGTGCGATTTCTGTGGGAGAAGAAGTCATACGGTGTCCACTTGTCAGCAGAAACAACGATGGGAGGCGACACATTCGGGAAACAGCATACTGTCGACCGAAAAATCCCCGGCTCGACATTAAATAAAACTGCTCAAATTACTTCAGTGTCCTCTCAAACAAAACAACAATTAAATAGAGAAAATGTACCAGTGATAGACTTACCACTGGACATAGGCAAAAACACAGCCGCTCGGCTGATAGTAGTCACCGGAGCTGAAGTAAGCATCATAAAAAAGGAAGCACTGGATAACCCAAAACATATAGAACGAAACCAAAAGGTGACTTTGAAAACTCCATTTGGAGAAGGAGAAGCATTGGGAAACTGCCAAGGCAACTTTTTATTAAGCCGCAGTGTCCCATGCAAACTCCAGGTAGTAGAAGACATTGCCCAAATCTCCCACGATGGGCTGTTAGGCAATGACTTTCTTGCAAAAAATTGTAATATCGAAGGGCCTAATAAATCACTCCGGTTCCCTCGCACGGAAACCAACCCTATTGAATTCACGGTACCTCTCGAAACATCCCTAGAAGATGGAGAGGAAATACCAAGTGATCAATTGGAGGAGCAATTTAAATCACGGGCACCAGATAACAAAAATGCCTTACCTCCAATGGAAGAACCTCTAAACACCTCAAAAGAAGATGAAAGTAGGCAATATGAAGTAGTACTTCAGCGATCCAATAGAATACCCCCTCAATCTCAAATAGCACTGAGCATACCGTTAGAAATAAACCAAGAAATGATCTGTTTGTCTCAGGAGATCCAAGAAGGAGTATTTGTCGCAAATTGCCTAGTTAGTCCTCATAAAAGCTTCATACCGTTATCCGTTCCAAATGTAAACACGGAACCAGTATTCCTAAGGAACTTAACGCTTACTCTAGTTCCAAGTAATTGCCATAACATACAGTATCTCCATGTACCTTTGGACGACGTAAATACCCAAAGTACTCATAAAAAGGGTTATCCACCTTTCCTAAGTGCACAAAACAAAAGCACACACAACGTCAAAAACGACACTTTAAAATTTAATTCCAATTCATATTCCCTTCGTGCACAAAACAAAAGCACACACAACGTCAAAAACGACAAATTGAAATTTAATTCCAATCCATATTCAAGAAACGTAAACCATATTAAAAGCTATAACCCAGGCAGACTTGTGGCTTTACGTAAAGAATTACTGTTGGATGAAAATTTAAATCGCGAAGAAGAAAAATCAATTCTTGAGTTATGCTATAAGTATAACGATCTTTTTTATTTAAAGGGAGATAAGCTCACATGCACTAATACCATAAAGCATACCATCCCCATACTACACAATCAGCCACCCATAAATCAAAAGATGTATAGACTTCCAGAAACACACCGGGCAGTCATAAATGAGCAAATTAAGGAAATGTTGGACAACGACATAATCCAATTAAGTAAAAGCCCGTGGAATTCTCCATTGCTGGTAGTCCCCAAGAAAGCTGGGCCTGACGGCAATAAACGTTGGCGAGTAGTAGTAGATTTCCGTAAAATTAACGAGAAATATATAGGGGATGCCTTTCCATTACCCAGGATAGAGGATATACTGGATCAGCTTGGGCATTCGCGGTATTTTACTACACTTGACCTTGCAAGCGGATATCACCAAGTATTTATAGACCCAAGGGATAGACCAAAAACTGCATTTAGTACCGCTTACGGGCATTATAAATTTAAGAGAATGCCATTTGGGTTAAAAGGCGCACCTGCGACTTTTCAACGCCTGATGAATTACATTCTAACGGGTCTCGAAGGATTAGAATGCTTTATCTATCTCGATGATATTGTAATAAATGGAAAAAATTTACAAGATCATAACGAGAAACTGGCTAAAGTATTCGACAGACTTCGAGCCCATTATCTTAAATTACAACCCGAAAAGTGTCAGTTCCTTCGCAGAGAAGTAATATACCTCGGACACAAATGCTCAAACGAAGGGGCACTTCCAGATCCCAGTAAGACAAGCTGTGTCCAAAATTTTCCTCCACCACGAACTATCAGACAAACTCAATCGTTTCTGGGATTGGCAAACTACTATCGCAAGTTCATCCCTAATTTCTCAAAGATAGTCAGGCCAATAACAAATCTATTACGTAAAGACGTCAAATTTAATTGGACGCAAAAAGTGCCAAGACTCCTTCAATAAAATTCAAAAGTCTCTTATAAATCCGCCTCTACTCAAATATCCAGATTTTACCCAACCTTTTAATCCTTTTAATCTAACAACAGATGCTAGCAATGAGGCATTGGGAGCTGTTTTATCACAAGGGGCAATAGGTAAAGACATGCCAATAGCGTACGCAAGTAGAAGTTTGAATAAGGCGGAACAAAGATACTCCACAATAGAAAAAGAGTTGCTCGCTATTGTGTGGGCCGCCATGAACTTCAGGTGTTATTTACAGGGCAGAACGTTCACGGTCTATACCGACCACAAGCCCCTGAAAGGCGTATTCAATGTGAAAGACCCGACATCAAGATTAGTCAGGTTTAACCATAAACTCTCAGAGTTCGACTATAATATTGAATGGAAAATATAACACTAATGCAGACGCGCTTAGTCGAATACCTGCCGAGCTAAATCGGGCAAACCCCAATTCGTTCATTGTGGATGCTCACGTACATCACCGAGCCGATTCCGACATGGACGAAAATGATTCTAGTTCTCCAATACCCTCAAATCCTAAACAAAAACATTGTCATGCTGTTACGAGAGCCCAAATAAGGGAGGCACAAAATAATATTGAAGAGGAAAATCAAAACACAGAAACTCCCAATAAAGTTCAAAAATATCCACGGAACCTCCAACATGAATTAGTCGAAATTGACTCAACTGATAGCAGCAAATCCGAAAGCAGTGCATCTGAACACGGCGAATCACCCTGGAACCAAAATCTAATAAATTCCCAACATACATTACCAGCAAATATCTCAGACCCTGAGGAAATCGAAACAATTCTGAAGGACTATCATGACTCCGCATTTGGTGGTCACCAAGGAGTAATCAAAACTTATAGAAGAATAAAGAAGAAGTATGAGTGGAAAAACATGCTTAGTTCTATCAGGAAATACATTCGGAAGTGCACTAAATGCCAAAAACTGAAGGCTAGCCCGGAGTATCGTATGGCAATGGTCATAACAGATACTGCCCATATGCCCCTCGACAAAGTTTATTTAGACATAGTAGGTCCTCTTGAGGAAACGCACTCAGGAAACAAATATATTCTGACTTTCCAAGACAATCTAACGAAATTCGTAGATTGTTATGCCATACCAAATGGCGAAGCAGAAACGGTAGCAGGAATATTTTTCGATGAGATAATCACTCGTTATCGCATTCCTAAAAAGGTAGTAACTGACCAGGGCTCTAACTTCTTAAGCGATCTTTTCAAACGAGTATCTAAACTTCTGAAAATAAAAAAAATGCAAACTTCCGCTTACCATCCGCAATCCAACGGCGCACTGGAGCGAACTCACAGACCCCTAGTGGAGTATTTGAGAGCTATTGTATCTGAAAATCCAAAGGCTTGGGATCGATTCCTGAGAACCGCGGCTTTTGTATACAATAATAGTCCACATGATGGCACCAAGCTCACACCAATGGACTGTCTGTTTGGGTTCACAGCGGATGTTCCCTCTAATCTGAAAAGAGAGCCGGAGCCCATTTACAACCACGAAAGTTACTACCACCTTCAGAGGTACAAAATACAAAAAGCGTACGCTACCGCTCGGAAAAATTTGTTGAAAGCTAAGGAAAAGTCAAAAGATTACTACGATAAGCGTTCACGTCCAGTAACCTTCAAAACAGGAGATAAAGTTTTACTGAAAAACCCCGCTAAAAAACACAACTTTCCCAGATATGGCTAGGACCATATCTAGTGGTACAAGTCTTTAACACTGTTAATACTGTTATTCAAATCGGTAAACGAAGAGTAACAGTACATAACAACAGATTGAAGCCATTTCACGAATAATAGCTGTCAAAAATAAAAAATAAAAAAAAATGGGGGCAGTAAAACAATGGACAAACTTAGGAAGCAACAAAAGGCAATCCAACATGCCTATTCAGTAAAAAACACAAAAAAAAACAACAAAGAAAAAGAGAATATGATCTGATAAACTTTATTTTTCAAAAAATTGCACAGGAAAACATTTTTTTTTACTTATTATTATTATTATTTTTTTTGGTACGTTTAATTTCAATTTCACCAAAAGGTACAATTAGACACTGAGACATACCCTAAAATTTCTAAAGAGGCTACGGATACCTTGTACCATGAGTCCAGAATAAATACCAAGTTTCAAGATAAACCATCTCCACAACAAGAGATTTTTCCCAAAAGTAAAGTCAAGCAGATCTCGCAAAATTTCCAGTCGGAGATCACTAACACAAACAAATCAATATTTAAAACTCTTACCTCTGTAGAAGTAACGACAACGAGAAACAAAGAAGAAGCTGTCTCACAAACCTCTCATTCAGAATTAAAGGATGCCATTAAACAACGTGCCACCCATCAGCAACAAGCAGGTATTAGACAAAATTTACCTATTCCTCCACCACCACCACTTCCACAAACACTAAGCCGTATCGAATCTGAATCAATTCCACGCACCCGCCATTTACAGGTAGTTTAATTCCATATCTAAATAAATTCTGCATAGCCAAGATAAAACAATCATCTCAATCGTGAATTCAATTGCTACACACTTTTGACATGCACATATATCATTAATAAATCAATATAAATAATTTATAAATGTATAAATAGGTTTAAGTTAAATTTTATAAGTACCAAAAAATATGTATTCACACATATGTATAGTGCTAATAAAATAAATATGTAATTACACATATAGAACATAACAATAATAGTACCAAAAAATATGTACCCACACATATAGTGCTAGTAGCAAAAAATATGTATTCACACATATAGTGCTAATAAAAATAAATATGTAATTACACATATAGAACATAAGATTAATAGTATCATAAAATATGTATTCACACATATAGTACGAATAAGTACCTATAATAAAAAAAAATAATTGTACCAAAAATGTATATAAATTATTGTACTCATAAATAGTAGATATAAAAATAGTTATAACAAAACAATAAAAAAATATATATATATATAAATAAATAAATAAGTACAAAATACAGTTAAGCTAATAAAAATTAACCCTCGCTAGATAAGCTTGGTTCTTTTTAATACAGCTAAACACCACATGTACTCATCTCAGCATTACATATATACATACAAAAGTTTCAAGTAAATATTTTTCTTCTTCCCAAGCTATCAAACAAATAAGTTAATTTTTTAATGCGTTATTCCTCTCCCAAGAATAACACATTTTTTTTAAAAGGGGGAGATTTGTTACATACAGAGCATCCATTGGCATCAATTAAACATGTATATACATACATATATGCATGCATCTCTGAATCGATTTCGCTTCACGCAGAATTCTAAAATTCATGCATCAATAAAGAAATGCATACATATAGATATGTACATATCTACAGCATTCTCATTGCATGCAGAATTACAATTCCCAGCTGCAAGTATAAACATATATCTACAAACATATTTGCAAGTTCAGTAAAGTCACTCACTACTGACCTACACCAATTTCTTAATCATATAAAGAAACAAGTGAAGGCAGTGACACAATCCCCTGCACAATCCCCACAATTTGATAACTTTGCGCCGGCGGTAGAACTCAGGTGAACGAAACAATGGTTCACGATGATGTCATAATAGCAGCAAAGCGGCGAACGGTCTGCGGAAGTATTAATGTATGTACATGTGAAAGCGATGAATGCCGTGATGTAATAACAACAAACCGGCAAAAGCTTTGCGGAAATTAAATTATGAATGCCACAAAGAAACACTTTGCGGAAATAATAATTATATACGAATAAATGCTGTGATGAAATTGTCTTAGCGTAGTAAGAAAATAACAATAGTATTAAGTGAAAAACTGTATAAATAAACTGTGATTTTGAATAAAGAAGTCAGTAAGTGAGTTAGTCAGTGAGTAGCAACAGAACACGAACACTTACCCAGGAGTAAAGCTAGTAAACTGCTTCATTCATGTATACCTAGGAGTAAAGCTAGTAAGCTGCTCCATTCATCTATACTAGGAGTAAAGCTAATAAGCTGCTCCATTGAACCACACTGGGAGTAAAGCTAGTAAGCTGCTCCACACGCATCGCTGCTCTACCTATCTCGGGACAATTAAGTAAAACGCCCAATCATCTTGACGGCACGTAGTGTGATTATCGTGCCGTGTTGCAGATCAAAAGGTGCTCAGATGAGAGTACTAGAAGTACATTAATAAACTCAACAGGTCGCCCTTTAATTTTTAACTTTATTTTATTTTCATTATTTGTTGTTATAGCAGCTATAGTAATACTCACTCCGTAAAAATTTCATGTGTCTACATATTACGGTTCATGAGATACAGCCTGCGGACAGACAGACGGATGAGCGTACGGGCGGACAGCGGAGGCTTAGAAATAGTGTCCCCTTGCACCCTTTGGTTACGGAACTCTAAAAAAAAAACATTCTACGAACGGGAAACTATAAAATAGCGGGATATACTATAAAATAGCGTTGTTGAACAATATTGATGAGATAATCCTAGAGCCAAACCGTTTCCTTTAAAACATTAAATAATCTTGGATTAAACTCTTAATTTATCTAACATTGACCAATAAGCCACACACTGTAAATCTTCAATGAAATTGTATACGCAATCCTCCATCAAACCAATTGACTTAGAAGCATATGATATTACGTCAGTAATGTCGTTTATATAAAGGAAAAATAGTAAAGTTCCAAGTATAGATCCTTGTGGAACTCCACATATATAAGAGACACCTTATCTAAACCTCAGAATCTATGGATATTTCGTTGACATTAGCAAAACGACTGCGTTCATTTAAAAAGTTTTTGACAAATTTTACTGTACTTTTTCCAAGGAACGAAAAATTCTTGTGAACGTTTTTTCAGTAGCTTCAAGTAATTTATTGAACTGAATGCCTGACTGAAATCAAGTTCAAGTAAAGCGAATATTATAAAATCGTCTTTGTCTGAAGTTTCCTGAATGATGTACATGCATACATAATTTCAAGCATAACAGTTTCCCATTTATTCCAATTAGGTCGATAAAGCTCACAGTCTGCATAAAGATTAGTTTCTGCAAAACCTTAATTAAAAGCAAAAAAGGCTAATTGGCATGTAGTCAGTTAGAAAAACACTGACTGAAAAACTGATTCTTCATATAGCAGTAGCTAAACATATGAGTTATATCTATATCTTATAAATATTTGCAGATAAGAAGCGATGACTTTATTAAATCGTGGAGGAAACTCATCCGGCCTTATTAATTCTGATTTAATAGTAATCATTGTCAGACGATTCTCATTTTCATAGTAAAGGCATCGGATGGTAAAGTCATTCACTAATATTACGACAAAATGAAGGGGAGCAAATAATAAACGAAAGCAAAAGCATATGAGCATAACTATATCTGTACATGACGCTGCATTCTCCATACTTTCTTAGACATTTGCTTTACAATATTTTTTTTATTTCTTGCTAAGCAGACAGCACGACGTAGAAAAGCATTACTTTTTTTTAGAATATTTTATTCAAGTACAGTCCAAAAAATTCGGGCCTTAGAATATATGTATAACTAAAATCGGGAAAATTGCTGTATTTCGCACGATGTTGTAGAATTGTGTTTATCTATTCGTTCATGGAAGTAGTATATCTGAAAAATGTTTGAAGGGGAGTTAGGCGTAATTATTTAAAAGACACTAAGATTGAATGCCACTGTCACATTGAAAAAACAATGGGAAAACAAAAACGTAAACAAAGAAACACTTATCTTGATATTTTTGCTTCCCTTTCCTTTTTTTCACATCTTTTGCACACATTTGCAGAAAGGAAACATTACATTCTGCATTAATTTCAGCATTTCACCTTGCCTGAAAAACGTCTTTCCGGGTTATTTTGGGCGATTATGTTTCCCCTTAGGAGGGCAATAGACCAGGAGGTGATAGTACTACCTAAACTAACAAAAAATAGTGTGACAGTGGGGGCAATATCAACCGATTAGGAGTTACAGCGCGATTAAGAAAAAATAGCTAGCGTTTTACAAAACACCCTGTATTTCAAAAACTATTTGCCCCACGGTCAGAGTTAAGAGCTCGCTGTATGCAGAACTTGATGGCCTTTCTAATGACTGCTCAACCCTACAGCCACCTCATCTTAGGAGTTACGTGGGCCTAAACAAAATACATATTTGGGATTTTTTAACTTTTTTTTCACTTTGACTGACATTTTTTTTTTTACAAAACGGTCATTAACATACCTTTTTTTATAAAAATTGTAAACTCTCCTATTTAATTTGACCTATCGTACCAAATGTGCTATCTGCAGCCGTTAAAGAGTTATTAGCTCAAAACCTACTCATGTCATACCGAAATAAGCCGATATTTTTTTTAAATGACTTGTTTTCAGTCACTAAGGGAACAAATTTAAGTTTGAAAATTGCTTTCAGAATAGGTTTTTAAGCGGCCGGGTTTACGGCTGCAGATTGCACGTAGGATATGCTAGGTCAAATTAAAGAGAAAAGTTTGCAGTTTATAGTTTTTATAAAAAAAAACAATTTGTAAGGACCGTTATGCAAAAACAATGTAAGTCAAATTAAAAAAAATGGTAAGAAAATCCGAAATTTTTAGTTTAGACAAGCATAACTCTTTTAGTGGAGAGATGTGTGGGGCTGGAAAGGCCATGAAGTACTGCATACAATGAGCTCTTAACTGTGACCGTATGCACTGTACTTTTTAAGATACAGTGTGTTTTGTGAAAAACTAGCTTTTTTTCTTAATCACCCTGTAAGTCCTAAACAGTTAATGTTGCCCCCCCCCCCCTGCCATACAATTTTTTTGTTTGTCTACGTGAGTACTATCACCTCCGACTATATTGACTTCCTAAGGGGAAACACCCTGTATAGAACCGCACAGCACAATTCATTGTTGAAATACTCATAGGTTTATGAGCTTAAATCCAAGATTTAATGACTAAATTGTCACTTGGATATTTTTTTTAAAATGAACACAATTTGCGGAACAATTTAAAGTTTTTTTTTTATTAAAAAATCCACAAAACACAAAACGCGGCACAGAAAACACGAATCTGACGTTTAATTCGAAATGGCACAATTGTCATCAGTAAATTAACTTAGTTAGGGCTTGGTCAAGGTTTGGTTAGACTTGGTTACATTATTCTTGATTTTCCACCCCTTCGCCGTAGAACCGAGATTCTCTCGCACCGGTAGGGTTTTTACACGATATTTCGCTTCCTTTAGTTATATGTTCTAGGATATGGACGTATATATTCTTGGCGTCATCCCTTACAATGAAATGTCGCAGGGGGAGTGGGGCTGGTGCTCTACTCCTACCTAGAATCAAGCTCAATTTCAATATTTCCATAATTACACCCCAAATCTCGCATTTAAAATTTTACTACACTTTCAAGTGATTTTAATTTGAAGCGGCTAATTTTACTTCACCGTCGCATGCGTATCGAAAAAAATTAAATGGCAGCATAATTATATAATTATGCTCTATAGGATCGCGAAAATGGGTGAAAAGCCGATTGAATGATATATGTATGGGCAAATGAATGCAGAAAGATGTTATCTGTGAGTAAGCTCATTGGCCATTAAATTTCCAAGAATGGTACTGTAGAATAGATAGTATTCTTATGAGAAGCACCTAAAATTCATTGCTCTACCAAGTGCATTTCATGCCATGATTGCAGCTGAACTGTTAATTCCCATTATACGCCCGACGTGAACATACATGAGAGATATCTTAAACGTGTAACAGACGTTGCCGTTACAAGTGAAAATCATCAGGGTATAGTACCACCATTTAATCCTGTGTATAGCCACAATATATTCCCCATTCTCAAAGAATTTATCAAGAAAGCAAAATAAACGCTACTGAAAGAAAAAATTATGTAAATGAGACTAAATCAAAATATAACATATAGAAAAAACAAAAATGTGTGAAAAGATAATTAGAGAAGTTAAGTAATGATGTCAAGCACGGTCCACATACGCAGGGAGATCTAAGAAGCTTTTGATAATAATACTTCAAGAGATCTCCATGCTCACTTAGGCTCATGCTTACAGTATCCACAAATAAATATTTTAAACCTAAATGATTAAAAGGAAGAGAATAATATCGAAGCACAGAAGCCCAGAGCGGTCCATGTGTAATGACCTCTGGTTCAGTATTAAATAGACAGTTTTCATACTGGTATATCGAAATTCCGTGAGATATTAATTAATATCTTTGGCAATATCCATTCGTCAATAAACTTTTCAGCTTTTTATTTAAAAATTAACACTAAGCTTTGAAAACTACACATTGATTAGCACTAGATAACACTTCACCCATGGGTTGGTTCATTCATGCCACGAAAATTAAAGGCGTTTTCATTTTAGTTATACAGAAATTAAAAAAATATCTAAGCACTGTTCCGAATTAATATTATTAAACGTAGAACTGTCAAAAAGAATTGTCAGCAGAAATGCCAACTGAATCAGTGGTAATCATTGAATAAATAACTTATAAGGAAGCGGGGTATCGTGCGAATACAGTGTACGTGTTTAAGCATTTCAATGAGAGTGTGACCTAAGGTCGGGGGGGGGGGGGGGAAGAAATGACAAGAGGGCGTCGTTGATATTTTGTGTCAGTTCAATATTCTGACATTTCATAATTTTGAATATAAGTTCTCGGATTTGAATTCGCGATATTGTGAAAAATAAAGAATTAAACGTGTTTTTTACGTAATAGTAGTGTGAAATAAGTGCGGAATATTTCTTTTGTGAACGACATTTTGTGTAATAGAGACTCCGGAGTCCTAAATTAGCATAATGAAGTGCGCTGTGCTGTGCTGCAGGAACGAACAGAGTTATTGTCGTGGGAAATCATTCTTCAGGTAAGCTTAATAGCTTTACTTATTAATTATATTGTTTTAAACAAAATAAAAGTGAAATATCTGTAAAAATAAAGAGCCATGGCAAAAGATTTAACATTTTACCAATGCCGGTTTATTTGTTTACAATTGAATTGTCATTGGTAGATAAATTATTCCAGTTATTCGTAGGCAACGCCAAGAAATATTATCTGAAAATAAGGGGGAGCTAAAAATTTGTTTATTTTACATACGAATTTGGATTATAAAAAATGTTCCCCTTCAGAATGTCAGAATTTCATTACTGCCATTACGAAATGAATACAAACAGAGCACACTAATACATTTCGCCGAGATGCTTACGTTTTCACCCGATATGCCGTTTCCTTATTAGTTATTTATTCAATGGTGGTAATATGCCAGATGTTATTTTGTAATAAATCTAAGGTACCCGAAAGTAGTAGATAGGCACATTATATATTATGAACATAGGCGTAGTTGCAGAATCGAATAAGTAGTTTAATCATAAGTCCAAGTAAGTAAGAAATTGTGAAATGTAGAAGGAATTTATAAGGGTTAGCTAATAAGCTCAATTTATGTAATTTAGGCCTTACTGTAAGAGTAATAGGTCTAGGAACGGAGAATAGAACATTTGAAGAGTATGGATTCCGCTAGATGGCCAGCGACTAGGTGTCAGGTGTAAGCACAGCTTTAGGAAGTACTAACGTGTAAGACCAGATGTTCAAGTCAATTCGAAATTCGAAAGGAGAAGTACCAAGCAAAAAGACTTCCGGAGGACATTTTTAAAAAATTAGAAAGTGAAGGTGACTTCTGGACGGCATTAAATTTATAAAGGCAAAGTTAAAGAAGAAATTAATAAAGCGTGAAGAAAAAAGGGAAGAAGTTAAATATTGTATTGTGTAAGTCACAATGAAGATGGAAATTAAAAGTCAACAGATAGATATCAGTGAAGGAGAAAAGAAGAATCCAGGAATTGAGAATGAGCCAGGTGTCCGAATACAGTAAAAGTTTAAAAGGAGGAAAAGAAGAGGTGACAGTTATAGTTAGAGGAAAAAGATCAAGGAAGTCCGGAATCCAGAATTCCTGAAATATCCCGCCGTACTGATAGCACGGAAGGTACTGAAGGCATTAGGAGAAGCATCGAGAAAGGAGATCAGGTCGACCTGTTACTGCCCTTGCTAGTCGTCGAGCGTTATTGGCCAAACTCCAGTATTGTAGTTACAGGATTTAGGTTAAGCTAGAGCATCGATTATCAGGCTTGTGAATTTATGATAGAATTCAAATGTTTTTGAAAATATTTGGAAAGTGTGAATTTTAATTCAAGCTCCTCCGAACGAAATTAAAAGAACAAAATGAATTGTTATAAATTGGGGCACAACCGGGATTTTCGTTTCGGGAGGGCATATTGAACTTGGATTAGAATTTGCTGGAACAGTAAGCATTTCTAAAATAAGTAGGCTAGTTGGCATTTTTATCAGAAATCAGTGCTTGGAATTTTTTTTAATTAGCTATAAAAGGATAAAAAAAATATGTATATATATAAAAAAAAAATATAAAAGGGTATAGATACATATACAAAGGTTAAGTACGGTTACTGTGGCAGTTTAAATGAAGCCACTCATCGGAATTACAAGACGTATGATAATATCTCTACTAAGTAAGCATATTATGTAGTTGGGCATAATAGCACCTATGAGGTGGACCGTGCTTTGCGAGTACTGTGTGATGTTAATAAAAGTGGTGTACGAGCACAGTATACGAAGATCAAAGAAGCTATTCACCACGTGGTGTCATTTTGCTTTGAATATTTATTATGTTGTGTACATTAAACTGGCTCTTTCTTATTTCGGTTTTCTTTGCGGGAGATTAATTAAGCGGTGTCATTTCGGTACCAATCCTAATTATTAGGCAAGTGAAAGCAAAGGTATCGCGTAGGGCTTTAGCTGTGCTTGGCTATATGAAACCTATTGCATCACGAATCTGAAAATAATAAGCTGATACAAGTTTTCCTACCTTAGGGTAGTGGTACTAATGATTGTTTCTTAAATATTGCTTTGCGGGTAGTGTTTGATTTGGAATCTGTAAAAAATGCATTGAAGTCGTGTTCAGTTACCTGGAGAAGTAATAAATAAAGCTATAATGATACGAAATTTTCAAAACCTATGGGTACTAGTTCTGATAAATAGGCGAAATTTTGCAGAATATTAAATGGTGGCTTTCCAGCACATTTCCTAGGAATGTGATAAAAAAAAAGCGTGAGCCTTGAAACGTATTTGAAGTGATGCAACACCGTAAATAGTTAGTACTCCTACTCCATTACGAAACCGAGATTTTAATAATAAATTAATCACATAAACCCATTCCTTGCTTGCTATATATACATATGTAGTAATTCAAGTTGTCGTGGACGAGTATTATTGGAGTCAGTGTTAATGTATAGTGTGGATGATACTGACGCATGTTGAAGGGTCTGTGAGCACCAAATATTTTAATTTTATGAGCAAGATACCAAGCGAGCGCAACTCACGCCCGGACTATGAAGGGGTTGTTGATAACCTCGATCAGTACATTGATTATTCTAGGTATCTTCACCAGTGCACATACAGTAAGTCAACAGGTAAAACTTTATTAGAATAAGGAGATTAAGGTCAGTTTGCATTTTCTTAGAAAGAACTATATACTCCCACTGTTGTTAGAAAGAAATATATACTCCCACTTTCTGGGTAGAACTATATTATATTAATAAGTTTAAGTCAGTTTTCCTACACCGTGAATTGAGATAGATGCTCCTTCTTTAGGCATAACAACGAATGAGGATCCGAAATGAAATGAATTTACCTCAAGTTTTCGTTTATTTGCATATGTTAGTAGTTTTAGTGATACAATATTAGTGGATAGCGATTTGAAACGAACCAATGAATAAATTCACCACAGAATAATATTTTGAGCGCATTTAAATGATGTTGTTGACAGACGTTTTATCCATACTCATCGTCGCGCCATCTGACTGTGAAGATAGTTTTCGCGTCTAATCCCAGACACTATCCATTTTCATAATTCAGGGTTGTAACTCACTTTCTTTTATATACATACTGATAATTAGTAGTGTACACTATTGTGATGTGTTTTTGAAAAGATTTTTGTTTTTATTTATTTTTATTTTTTATTTTTTTGCTGTGATATTTCTCTCGATTTGTTTTTCTGTGATATTCTCTTCTTTTATCTGTGATATTTTACTCAAACTCATTTGTTCGCTGTTATTTATTTCTTAGTTTGGTTTTATTTATTGACACTGTTATCATGTCACATATCTGCTCAGTCTGTAGCGATGAAATATGTAACGACGAAATTTCCTGCGATGGTATCTGCGCTAGGGTTTACCACCCTTCTTGTATTAAGCGTTCTAAGCGTAATACCAATTTAGAAGCCAGTTTCACATGCCAGGACTGTACCGAGATTAAACCCTGCCCCGTTTTAAAGGCTTTATCGTTACCAACTGGCAATATGGACAATGCAATATCGGCATTCAACACAGCTACCTCTGACTTTGCTTTCTTGGCCACCAAGATAAAATACATTTCTGACAATTGTCATCAAATTGTTGACATGCATGCCGAGATTTGCTATCTAACTGACAAAATTGATAAATTTACAAATAGCTACGAATGTTTGCAATCAAATAATGAAGCTCTTCTTGAAAAGTCCGTGTCTTCGCTTCATAAATTAAATGTTTTAACTGACTCAGTGAATTATTTAAATTCCAATATTCTGTCCTCTGATCAAGCTCAACCCTTATCACTTGGACCATTTCTAGATTTAGTAGAGACTGGCATAAATGACATTAAAAAGGACATTCATAATCTGACTTTTTGCAGTAAGGAAATGAAGAACACTATTAATGCTGTTGTTAACAACATAAATCCGCATAAGGACAAGTTGGACCCTCTACAATCACAGGACCAACTACATGAACCTCCTCAGTCATTGCCACCTATTAACTCTCAGCAACAACTTCGATTGCAACAACAATTACTTAGAAGTCGCAATAGGAATAACGAGACTGACTTGCCCCGTCAACTCCATTTTCATTTGTCTCCTGATTCTAAAGAAACATGCGATGACCTGGAGCACCATGAAAATTTGCTTCAAAACCTGCAGCGGAACGAAAATCATTCGCTGCAACTGCAGATGGTACAATCACAGATTGATCTTCATCAACAGCAGCAACTACAGCATCAGCAGCAACAGCAGCAACTACAGCATCAGCAGCATCAGCAACAACGACACCATAACACCAAAGACAGCAACGAAAACCACGGGCACATGAACAGGGGCCGCGCCCTAACAAGCAGTATCAAAAGCCCGAGCAACAATTCCAGCTGCAGCAACAACATCTGCAGCAGCCTCAGCGTCAGCAGCAGCATCAGCAGCAATTGCAGCAGCTACAGCAACCGCAGTTACAACGGCAACTACTGGATCATCAATCCTTACATTCTGCCACACAGGAATTAGAATCTGTTGCTTCGTCTCGGACTTTGGTTGCGGATAGTGCCCCACCAACGATACCTCGCCTGCAGTTGGAGATGCTGTTGAGTTGCGGCCAGCCAGGCTTCCCAAATGTGTTTTCGTCTTTAGAGTACATCCTGACACCACTGAAGACGAAATTATTAAGCACATTTCATCACGTGTCGGCACTCCGAGCTCTTTGATTGCCTGCAAGAAGTTATCTACTCGACATGCTCACGAGAAACGCTCATTTTCTGCGTCCTTCAGGATTTTAGTTCCGGAAAATCTGTTTCAGGCGGTGCTTTCTCCTGATATATGGCCCTGCAATTCCATTGTGCGTGAATTTATTCCTAAGGGACGTTCCGGATCTTCTAGTATGGCAAAAAACTTGTTAGCGAAATCTCGGTCTACTACGCCAACGTAACTGGTCTTCGCTCTAAGACGACTCGCCTTTTTACAAGTTCGACGAATTCCTGTTTCGACGTGGTCTGCTTGACCGAGACATGGCTGTGTGGGAAGATCGCTGATGAAGAGCTTTTTGGTCCCGAGTTCTTGTTGTTTCGCCGTGACCGCCATCGTCTGTCTCTGGATGCTCCTGTTGGAGGTGGAGTACTTTGTGCTGTTCGTCGCGACCTTCCTTGTTTCTTGGTTGACTTTGTTGATTCCGGTGATCTGGAGTTTATTTGTGTGGCTCTGAGGCTTTCACACAAAACCGTATATATTGCTACAGTTTATATCCCTCCATGCCCATCTGCTGATATATTTGATTTGTTGGCTTCATGTATAGATAGGCTTACTGAAGTTATGGTGCCTGCCGATGAGTTGTTACTTTTTGGTGATTTTAACCTGCCTAATGTGAGTTGGGTACACTCTCTGGACGATGAGGGCTTGCTGCCCTCTTTTTAAGCGACTCCTCAACATGCCATATCTTTTATTTACAACATTATTTCTTCAGGCCTAATGCAGTCTAGCGTTTTGACTAATGACTCTGGAAAATCTCTTGACCTGGTATTTTCGTCTGATCCCAATGGTACTCTCGTTAAGCGTTGTTTAACTCCTATGGTTCCTGAAACAAGTCATCATCCGGCACTACATACAGTTTTGTTTTTTGATCCTGTAACTTCATCATCTTATGCTTCTATTAACTACGAGTATTGTTATAACTTTAAAAAAGCTGATTTTAACAAAATGAATGAATGGCTATCCGCTTGCGACTGGACCAGTGTTCTGGGTGAACGTGACATTGATAAAGCTGTGAGCTCGTTTTATGACATCTTATTTCTTTGTTTTACTCACTGTGTACCACTTGTTAGTTCGAAACGTACTTCGCATTGTCAACCGTGGATCAATGGCTCTTTGAAGCATCTTAAAAATTTGAGGAATAAAGCTTGGAGGAGGTTCTGTTCCTCAAGGAGCGATGCTGATTACGTAACTTATTCTAATTTGCGTACTCAGTACATATCGTACCTGACTGAGTCTTATAATGATTATATACATAGAATGAGGTCGGCCTTGCGTACGGAACCTAAGCAATTTTGGAAGTTTGTGAACTCTAAGCGCAACTGTGATGGATACCCTTCATCGTTGCGTCTTGGAAACATAGATAGTGTTGATCCCTTGGAGACTTCCAATCTTTTTGGTGACTTCTTTAAAACTGCCTTCTGTGATAACCACTGCGATATTAGTTATAACGATTTTATCCATTTAACGAAGCTTACGATGACTTTTCTTCAACCTAAGGACCTGTTGTTCGATGAAGCGTCTGTCTTTAAGTACATTTCAAGCATAGCTGATAGTTTTTCTATTGGTCCGGATGGCGTTCCTTCCACGCTCATAAAACATTGTGCTACGTCCATCGTTTCTGTTTTGTATTATTGATTTAATTTATCTTTAACCTGTGGTGTTTTTCCTAAACAGTGGAAACTTTCTTTGATTATTCCTTTTCACAAGAAGGGTAATAAGTGCGACATTTCTAACTACAGACCCGTCGCTAAGATATGTTGTATTGGTAAGATATTTGAAGCCATGGTTTGCGATGTTTTGTCGTTCCACTGCAAGCCTTTCCTGCGCTCTTTTCAGCATGGCTTTACGAAGGGTAAATCTACTACGACTAATTTGTTAGAGTTTACCAATTTCTGCATTTCTGCAATTGAAAGCGGAAAGCAAGTTGATTGCATATTCACGGATTTTAGTAAAGCGTTTGACCGAATCAATCATAAAATCTTGATTCATAAGCTGACTCTTCTTGGTTTTCCTTCTGTTTTTGTAAATTGGCTTCATTCGTATTTATCGGATCGTACGCAGTGATTTATATTTCGCGAAGCTCTTTCTGACGCAATAGATAATACTTCTGGTGTTCCTCAAGGCAGCCATCTTGGACCACTCCTTTTTATTATTTTCATTAAAGACGTATCTCTGATTTTGACTAATTCAAGAATACTTTGCTATGCTGACGATGCCAAAATCTTCCGTATTGTTTCTAATGAAAACGAGTGTGGAATTCTAAATTTGGACTTAGACACCTTTCATAAATGGTGTGCTATTAACTGTCTTCCTCTCAACATCAACAAATGTACTGCTATGTCCTTTTCTCGTAAAAGGAGGCCATTGAACTTCAGTTATACCTTAGATGGATGCTTATTATCTAGACTTGACAAAACCAAGGACTTGGGTGTCTTCCTTAACACACGTCTTTCCTTCGAGGATCATATTAATACAATCGTTGCCAGGGCTAATGCTACTCTGGGGTTTGTAAAGAGATGGTCAAAGGAGTTTAATGATCCATTCATAACGAAGGTACTTTACTGCACATTCGTTAGACCTATTTTGGAGTATGCCAGTCCGGTCTGGTCTCCTTTTTATGCTGTATACATAAATCGTATTGAGGCTGTGCAGCGGAGATTCGTTCGTTTTGCTCTGCGTGGACTTCATTGGCATAACCCTATTATTTTACCTCCATATGTTGATAGGCTTAAACTTTTTCCATCGGATTCTCTTGAAAATAGGCAAAAAACTTCCAGAGTTGTTTTTGCGTTTCAGTGTATACAGGGAGCGACAAATTCTCCTGAGCTCTTAAATACTTTCAATATATCTATTCCTGCGCGCTCCTTGAGGAACCACGACTTCCTCGTCGTTCCTCATCATAGTACGAACTATGGTTTTCACGAGCCGATTTCATCAATGTCTCGTCTCTTTAACAACCAGTTTGATTGCATTGACTTTCATCTTTCAAAAAGTCAATTAAGAGATCAGCTTAGTTAAAGTTACTTTTCATTTTATTATTATTGTTTGTTCACTCTTGGTCATTATCATTGCTTACATATGTATAATTTTTTTTTTCTTTTTGTAAACTTAGTAGTCAGATCTTTGATGAAGTTCTAAATAAATAAATAAAAATAAATAAACAAAGAGAATTGAAAAGAAATACAACGAAACTTAATAGATAGTATACGTACACAGGGCCGAAGCTCTACAATGACGAAGGACGGTGGATTACCCTTTCGGCTAATTTGTGCTGAGTTATAATGAGGTGCATGGACTTGCGGAGCATGCGACGAGCAGGGTGATGGTATATCTAGTGGAGCTAAGAAGTTATCAATTCTTGTTTAAAAGGAGGAATGTAAATAAGGTAGCTCAATCAACCTATCCAATTGTCAGAAGGGTAGCTCCATAAATTAGTATCTAAGCAATTTAAGTCAGGAAGTTGTTCGGCTTGAGCTAAAGAAGTAAAGCCCAGTAAGCTTTAGCCAGGTTCTAGTCAAGACTTATAGCACGTCCTTAATTCTTGTAAGTGCAGTAAAAGGAGGTGCAAGAGGTGGGAAGTTATCTCACTCACATAACACGTCGTCCGCATAAATACGTCCAATTAACTTTGTACTTTAAAGAAATCGAATGAATTGAATAAATAATTAAAGGAGAACCATCGTGTACTCTACTAGTTGATTTTATATTAGCTGATCTTAGGTTGAGGGGAAATTGGTTAGGAGCTGCTTTGTGAAAGTGGCTGATTAAAATTAGATTTATATAAGGTCATAGAGGTGGTCGCTGAAATTTGAAAATAGGGTAGAATTAGTAACATTTATTGCAACTGGACGATCTTGTGAAATTGTTGGGCATTTTAATGCGAGCTTCTAGCTGGGGTAATCGGATCATTCAGATTTCTTATGCGTACCTCCCTCAGTCCTGATTTTTTTCTATCGCCGGATTTATAGCGTAGTTCACATAGTATTCATTAAAATGTCATTCGGAGAGTTAGCTAAGTTTTACGCGAGCGATTTTTGTGTTACCTAAGTTTTCCGAGTGCGACCGCATGAGTATGCGATAAAAGGGAGAGTTAATGGGTGGAGAAAACAACTCATTAAAGAGTCCAAGGAAGGAATAGATGCTCTTCAAATAACATCTTATCTTCCACCGGAAGAAGATTTGAAGGAGGCAAACACATGGTTCACGGTAGTAAGTGAGGAGGCTGATTCTGATGCGCCTTACTTGAGAAAGTTGCACTCAGAGCTCAGTTCTTAGAGCAAAGAGTATGGAGAATTAAAGTGGAAATATGGAAAACAGAAAGCTTAAGGAATAGGAAAGCTAGAAGTACAGTTAATCCGAATGAATCTGTGGAAAGTGAAGGAGGTAATTTAAATCAAGGATTAAATAACAACCGTGTGGATTTTGCCCATCCGCCAGTACAACCTAGGAAATTAGATTTCGGTAGCCACATCGATGCATTACGTTTGGATGATCCTAGCGAAGATGAAATGAGTTCATCCCTTCTGGTAGCTGGAGTATCAAGCGTAAATCTACTAAGCAATCGATCCAGCCCTATGTTATACAAGCGGTCAATTAAATTTTCAGGGGATAATCCGAGAAAATCGGCATCAGAATTCAGCGAGTTGCTGATTTTGCCAGGTCAAGGCGTGTATGCGACATCGAAGCTTTAGAATCTTTAGCAGGCATCTTAGAGGGATCTGCTTTTCGATGGTATCGGCGCCGTAGAGATCATTCAACGAATTACAAGGTTTTCGTAAAAGAAATTCTGGATGAGTTCGAACCGTTAAACAGCGTGGATAGGTTACTCGGTTATATCAAAGAAAGAAAGCAGAAGGAATCAGAAAAGATAGTACAGTATATATCACAAATTGAAGATTTATTTTTTCGTATACCTCATCTACCGGCGGAACGAGAAAGATTCAAGATAATTCGCAGAAACTTGCTACCCCAGTACGTACGGGCTTTATCGTTACTTGATTTTAAGTCGATAGATGAATTAGAGCAAGCTTGCAGAAAACTAGAAGATGGTGAGATTCAAGCTATAGAGAACTCAAATATCAGAAGGGACAATCGTTTTTTTTTTCTAATTTCCAAACACAAAATAGTAGCGGAAGCTGGGACCGACATTCAAATGGATCAGAAGAGAGTAATAGAGCCGAAGTGTGGTTTCCAAATAAAACCAATAATAGTAACAAACCACAAATGGATTCGGGAAACAATTCGCAGCGTTACGTGCGCAATAGCTGGTTGACCGGCAATACATCAAATCAAAGATATCCTGCGAACAATCCGCCACCAAGAAATTCAAAACCATGGAATCATGCGATTTCCAACCTGGATAGGCAAAACGCAGATGCAAGATTTGATCCTAGGTTAAAGAATAATGCAGTCGTCAACGAGTTGAATTTCCGTACGGAGAATCCTTCGAGTAGCACAGTAGTAATGGGAAACTGCAGCGGTGGGGCCAGTTTCGGAGGGAAACCATTCTTAAATGTGCAAAATACCCAAGCCATACATAACACTATTCTAAGGGTTGGCGATAATCGACCATATATACTAACTAATATTTTAGGGACGGAAGAAAAGGCGTTGTTAGATAGTGGCGCATCTATTAGTATCGCTGGGGAAAGGGGAATAAAATTATTAGAGAATTTAAGTTTGCGAGGCATTAAAGAAATTTGCGATCCAGTTTGTACTGCTGACAAAACAAAGCATAAGATTACCAAGGTTTTCTGTGTTCCTATTAGATTCAAATCGATAGTAAGAATTCTTAAAATAATGGCAGTCAAACAATAGATAAAAGTATAATTCTGGCGGTCAATTTTTGGCAGAGTTTTGAGATATCCGTTCAACATAGGCTCGGCAAATGGGAAATTAGTGACATATCAATGCATGAAGAGTATAAAAGTGGCAACGGAACTTGCTCCAGAGCAAATAGTGGGGTTGAACGAGTGTAAGGATAGGTTTAAGAGTTTAAGCAATGGAAGGTTGGGCAGAACGAATCTGATAAAGCATAGGATAGATACGGAGGAGGCCGAACCAATCGTGCAAGGACGGTACCAAGTTTCACCCGCAGTCCAAGATCGATTTATGAAGGAAATTCAAAGAATGATTAGTCTTGATGTAATTGAACCGTCCCATGGTGTTCTCCGACCGTGTTAGTTAAGAAAACGAATGGGGCCGATAGATTATGCGTGGATAGCTGGAAACTAAACAAGGTATCTAATCGGTCAGCGTATCCCTTACCAAGGATCCATGGGGTCCTAGCTCGACTAAACCAAACTCAATATCTATCCACCATATACCTGAAAGATGCTTTCTGGCAGATACCATTGACGGAAGAATCTAAAGAGAAAACAGCATTCTGCATTCCAGGCGTTGAGCAGTTTCAATTTAAGGAAATAATGGCATTTGGTCTATGTAATATTGCTGCCAGCCTTCAACAATTAATGGATAGGTTGTGCGGGTATTCGGAGACAGTATTTCCCTACCTCGATGACAACTGTGTGGCAACAGAATCATTCGACGAACATCTGCAGGTTCTTAGTTGGGTTGCGAGTAGGCTACAAGATGCTAATTTGACGGTAGATTTCGATAAATGCAGGTTTGCGCGGGGATCAGAAATGAAGCGATTAATCGGACTTGCTTCTTGGTATAGGCGTTTTGTACCGAATTTTTCAGAAATCGTTGCTCCCCTCCATGACTTAACCAAGGTAAAGAAAAACGTACGACCCTAAAATGGACGGCGGCAGCTGAAGCAGCATTCATCAACCTGAAATCAAAATTGGTGGAACCACCGGTTTTTGCTAGCCCAGACTTTACCAAACCACTTCACGTGCAGTGCGACGCCCTAGGCTCTGTATTAGTGCAGAAATCAGCAAATGGTGAGGAGAGGACGGTTGCCTATGCGAGCAGGAAACTTAGTGGAGCGGAACTCAACTATACAACCACTGAGGAAGGGTGCCGAAGCATTGTTTTGGCTTTAGAGAAGTTTCGAGGATATTTGGAGGGATATAAGTTTTACGTGATAACCGATCATTCAGCATTGACTTGGCTTTTACCGCAACCAAATTTATCCGGGCGTCTGGCGCGTTGGACCATTAAGCTACAAAGTTTCGATTCCGAGGTGAGCTATGTTAAAGGAAGTGATAATATGGTTCCAGATACCCTTTCAAGAATTCCGGAGATAAATCAGTTGAGTTGTGAGCCAGAAGCGGGAGACATTTGGTATAAGGATATGGTAGAACGGGTAAGAAATAACCAAAAACGGATGAATAGATGGAGGCTGGAAGGAAGTGAGCTATACATTAAGGAAATGAACGAACAGTTTTTTAGCGACAATCAGTGGAAACGGGTAATTCCAGAGTCGCACGACTGCAAGTACTAAGAGAGTGGCACGATATACCACAGGCCGGGCACTTAGGCATACACAAGACTAGGCACCGCATACTGTCACATTACTACTGGCCGAATATTTCTAAAGATGTGGAAAATTACGCGAAATCTTGAGAAGTTTGTATTGCGTCAAAGGGCTGCAATAGTAACCCATATGGCCCAATGGGACAATTCCGAAAAGCGGTGAGATCATGGCAGATGATAGCGCTAGATTTAATGGGACCATTTCCAAGGTCGACCCGAGGCATTAAATACCTGTTAGTGATATGGGATTGGTTCACCAAATATGAATGTCTCTTTCCACTACGGAATGCAGCAGCGAAGAAAGTGACACGGGTGTTAGAAGAGCGAATATTTTTGGAGTTTGGAGTGCCAGAAATAATTATAACCGATAATGGAAAGCAGCTGAACTGTGGGTTATTCCGAAATTTATTAAAGGAGTATGAGGTGCCAAAATTCTGGTTGAACTGCAGATATCATCCGCAAAGCAACTATACAGAACGATGGAATAGAGTTATAGGCACAGCAGTCAGATCGTATGGATAATCACAGAAATTGGCATAACGAAATCAACAAAATTGGTGTTGCGTTCAGAACGGCACTGAATGAGGTAGGGGCTTTAGCCCGTTTTTTCTTAATTTCGGAAGAAGTTATCTTGGCGTCGGATCAGACCACAGACTGTTAGATAGTTCCGACGGTATATCGCTAAGGACCCGAAAGCTTGAGCACCCCCAGCAGATCTATGCAGATATCTATAGACGAATTAAAAACGCTTACGTCAGAAACAAGAGGTACTGCGATAAGGATAAAGGCTTCAAGACATTTAACGTGGGAGAAGAAGTTTTCAAAAGAAATTTCGTGTTGTCAGATGCAAGCCAGCAGTTTTCTGCCAAACTTGCGCCAAAGTTTGTGAAATGTTATATAACCGACAAAAGGTCCGACCTAGTATATCGGTTAGCGGATCCCAAAGGCTCAGATCTTGGATGGTGGCACATAAGAGATTTGAAGCCGAACGTCGTTGAATTTCGACCAAGTTAATAACCTGTATGGTATTGTAGCCATTTAGAGAGCGGCATAAAAAGGGAGCACTAGGTAGGCACACGAAAAGCGTATCTTGGTAGGCTTGTGGCAGGTAACCCTTTAGGTAATTAAGAAACTGTTTTCCCCCTTGCGCGAATGTATACGATTGTGAGGGAATGACCAAAAGAGGAAGGAGGTATTAAGATGTAGAGTAGAACCTAAACATAGAGGTAGAAATACAGTGGAATAGGTGACTCGTTGGAATTAGAGATGAATCAGAATTTAAGGCTCAGGACTAACCTTTTAAGTTTTCCTGAGCGAGAGTAATAGTGCATGAAGTATTGTCAGATTTAACAGATTAATGTTCGCTGAGAAATTACGCGTAGGGAATCAGATTCAACGTTATCTTACGCGTTCACTGATTCAAATGAAGGAAATTATGAACTTAAGTTCAGGATTAACACTATACGTGTTCACTGAAAGCAGGGCAATCTGCAATATAAAACAGTTGAGGTAAGAATATATAGTATGATGCTTAAGGTCCCGAAAGTCACAACCACATCAGAAACAGTCTGAATTAGTTGGATGATGAGATCGGAAGTTTCATTTCAGCAAATGAAACTTCTACTAGGAAAGGGGGAATGTAACAGACGTTGCCGTTACATGTGAAAATGATCAGGGTATAGTACCACCGTTTAATCCTGTGTATAGCCACAATATATTCCCCATTCTCAAAGAATGTATCAAGAAAGCAAAATAAACGCTCCTGAAAGAAAAAATTATGTAAATGAGACTAAATCAAAATATAACAAAAAAAAAGAGAAATGTGGGAAAAGATAATTAAAGAAGTTAAATAATGATGCCAAGCACGGTCCACATACGCAGGGAGATCTAAGAAACTTTTGATAGTAATACTTCAAGAGATCTCCATGCTCACTTAGGCTCATGCTTGCAGTATCCACAAGTAAATATTTTAAACTTAAATGATTAAAAGGAAGAGAATAATATCGAGCACAGAAGCCCAGAGCGGTCCATGTATAATGACCTCTGGTTCAGTATTAAATAGACAGTTTTCATACTGGTATATCGAAATTCCGTGAGATATCAATTAATATCTTTGGCAATATCCATTCGTCAATAAACTTTTCAGCTTTTTATTTAAGCAAACATTAAGCTTTGAAAACTACACATTGATTAGCACTATATAACACTTCACCTATGGGTTGCCTCATTCATGCCACGAAAAATAAACGCGTTTTCATACTAATTATACAGAAATTGAAAAAATATCTAAGCACTGTTCCGAATTAATATTATTAAACGTAGAACTGTCACAAACAATTGTCAGAAGAAATGCCAACTGAATCAGTGGTAATATGCCAGATGTTTATTTATTTATTTATTCATTTTATAAGTTCAGACGATAAGCATACAGATTAAATCCATTTATATAACTACCGTTAAATGATAAATGATAAATTAAATAATACCAAATTAAGAAGAATAAATTAAAAAGTAAGATCTACATTATTCAAAACTAATGAAAAATAAAAAAAGAGAAAAAGCAAGATTTCTAAAAGTACTAAAGCAAAACGTAAAAAAATAAAATGTAAATAATAACTAATTCTTACAAAAAATAAGAGATTAAAAGGTTCAGATTATTAGAATGGAGGCAAATTATGGAATAATTATTGTCTAACTGCACTATAGCTAAAATATAAATGTAAATTCAATAGAGCACTAGTATATAATACCATACATATTGAAAAGTGTGGGAGTAGAATGATCAGTCGTTTTAGTTCGAAATACACTTTATCTCACTCAATATTAAATGTTTAAATTGATAGAGGCTATTCTGGCCGAAAATGTCTATGTGATTAAAGAATACATTGTGATTCTTTTGAGCTCTATATAGTGGCGATTTAGTTTTTTAAATTTGTTTTAGCAGTAGCCAAACCAAATGTTGAAGGCGGGACTCGTGATGGTCTTGATATATGGAAATTTATTTCGGCAAGCAGACGCGGACTATCCACATAATCATGTAAGATTTTGTACAAAAATATTTCATCTATGTACATCCTACGCTTTTCAAGAGATGTAATAAAAAGCATACTTAACCTTATAGGATATTCCACAGCACTTAAACCAAAACAGTTTAAAAATAAGAAATTTTGTAAATTTCCTTAATGGTCGTTCCAACTGCTCAATATATGTTTTATAAAAAGGGGTTCCACACATGGGGTCGGGTATTCTAATAAACTGCGTATTAGGGAATTGAACAATACAATATGGGGAGAAACTTGTTTTAAAAGATTTACAGGTTCTGAAAATGAATCCAAGCAATTTAAAGGATTTACTTACAATGTAATTAATATGGCAAAAAAACAAAAGCATAAAAACCACTCCCAGATCTTTAATTTCAGAGACCCTGTCTAATGAGGTACTACATAGCTTATATGCAAATTTGATAGTGCCCTTTTCCGGCTAAAAGAAACTTGTTTACATTTGGTTATATTTAATGGTAAATAGTTTTCGACACACCATTTCTCAACCTTACTTATTTCTTCTTGCAACCGAGTACAATCTTCAAAATTACTAATGACACGAAAATTTTGGCGTCGTCTGCGTAGAGCAGGCAGTTGAAATTTAGATTTATTGGAAAGGTCATTTATATAAATAATAAAGATAAATTGGCCGAGGATGGTACCCTGAGGGACACCTGAAGTTTGCTCAACAGCCAGTGATTCGAACCCATTAACGACTACAACGCTGTGCCGTTCATCTAAATATGAGGAAAACCATTGAATGGTATTCTTATCGAAGCCTATGGAGGCCATTTTAATGAGTACTTTTCTGTGTTGAATCTTATCAAAGGCCTTAGACAAGTCAGTATAAATAGAGTCCACATGCTTGCCCTCATCCAATGCAACCGCTACGATGTCTGTGAACGTAGTCAGGTTTGAGGTTGTAGATCGTCCCGGAAAGAAACCGTGTTGATTTTGGTTAATCAAATTTTTAGATTGAGGGAATAGTTGATTATATGTAATTTTTTTCAAATATTAACGCTAAACTATTTGAAATTGATATTGGTCTATAGTTGAATATTAATTTAGGGTCTCCAGATTTGAATATTGGTGTAACGAAACACTCTTTCAGAATCGTTGGATATATCCTTTGATTAATAGGTATATTAAACAATTCACTAATGGGCTCTGCAATTGTCGAAGCACATCTTCTATAAAATATATTGGGTATACCATCAGGACCAGGGTTTTTATTAATATCAAGTTGATTGATTACACTTGCTACACTCTGATACGTAACATGATATAATTGAATGGAGTTAACGTTACTGTAAGGGTAAAGAATTGTGTAAAACCAATAGTAACGCTAGCTTTGAGATATTATACCGATTTAAAATGCGTTGAGAACATTTCACAAGTCTGCATTGGTGTGGCGGATATACTGTCACCAAGCTTCATTTCTTTAGGATAAGAGGTTGGATGTTTTCAGGCTTTTACTAAAAGCCCAAAAACTCTTTGGATTGCTCTGCACAGAAGATTCAGTAGAACTAACAAAATTGTCTAAACACATTCTTTGCAATCGCTTAGAATGATTTTTCAAAACGAAAATGTCTTGTATAATTCTGGATGTTTATACCTCATATACATACGCCGAAACTTGTTTTTTTAATGGGAGAGTAGTTACTAATTCTCTTGTATACCACGAAGGATATTTTCTATTTTTACTGACAGATTCTGGGACAAAATTTACTACACAATGATTTAGAACGTCATAAAATTTTTTCAAATGACAAATCAACGTTCTCTGAAAAGATAGTTGAAAAATCAAATGAAGCTACTATATATTCATTAATGGCATCATAATCGGCGAATTGAAACTTCCGTTTTTTCTTTTTGTATTCAGCGATATAGTGGGGTTTTTCTATTGAAAAAACGTATGTCCAAAGGAGGGTGATGAAGATCAATTCGAGATAATGTTGATATTGAAGATGACACTAAAATTTCATTGTTTGTTACATTTGACCAGACTAAATCGAGAATGCTTCCATTACAATTTACTTGATCATTATATTGTTTCAAACCGCAAAATCCCCATATTATTAAGAAGGGTGAGGTTGATATGCGATTAACATTTTCTGAAAACCACATACAATTATTAACATTATCAAAAGACCAGTTTAAATTCGGTAGGTTGAAGTCACCAATAATGTTGATCTTGGAATTTGATGGTAAAGTTAAAGATTTTTCACTAATATTCGAAAAGACACTGTATAGCGCTCATCAAATAGTTCACCACTGTTGATATTTTCCTGTAAAAAGGTTTCTGTAAAACAAATAATATCAAAATTATTGGCTAATATCTCCAGCCTGACATCTTCGGTTTTAGTACGTAGGCCCCTAAACATTTTGATAAAAAATACTCATTAGCATTGCTTGAGATATAGATGTACAAGAAGTTAAGACTAATGTTTATTTGAAAGGAGATTAAAAATGTTTTCACCTTTGACGACAATAGGAACTGAGTTATCATCTTTTTTTAAGTATATTCTGCTGTTTTTCACCCACAAGTATTTATAATTATTTTCAGTTTTGAATACTTTCGCTTTATAAAGTAGTGCTTTTTTGGACTTTGACAGGAATTCATATATATATAACCTGCGATTCTCAGATAAATCTAATTGACTTGCGCTAAGGTTTTTATTCAGGCTAGTTGCTGCAAGAACACGATCCCTAACATATTCTGAGCTTATACTTAACCACTACTGGTTTGCTTGCCGACCTTCTTATTGAACGATAACGCTTTTACTATATCACCATCCGATAATGGGAGTTTTGAGAACACCGTGAATCTTTTTACCAGTTCCATAATATTTTCGTCCTGAGCTATATGTAGGTACATTGTAAATTTCCACAAATGTTGTTAAATTTTTCTCTTCCATTGTAGATAGTCTTTCCTAAACTTCCGACAGTTCTTTATTTAACTTTATCTTATCGTCTTCTAAGGTCTTAATCCTCTTATTATGATTCATTCAAAGTTACAGCTATTTTTTTAATGTACATTAAAACCAGTAACCAATTCATTAACTGACTTATTGAATTCAGCTTGCTTTAGCTTAATACCTTCAATCTCTTGCGACATACGATTCACAACATCCATAATATCGGACGTACCACCTTCTGAATCAGAATCCCCACCAATAATGGATGCATTGACGTTACTCACAGAACAGGTCGAACAACGAAAGGCAACTGCGGCATTTTCGACACCTTTTTTCAGGTCATTGCTAATGGTAGTGCATGCAAAGTGAAACGATTTCTGACAGCCCACGCATTTTAAACCTCTATTAGATTTAGTTACGCTTGTTGCACATGTAGCACATTTTGGGGCCATTATATATGTACAATATTGTGAGGCATGTACATATAGGTTGACTTTCAATTGCAGAACCTTAGGCGCTTGGTTGATCTTCAGTAACTAAATTTCAAGGAAAGATGGCACCGCAGGAAAGAAGTCTTGTAAAATTTGACAGATGTTGCTCACAAAAATTCAATGAAGCGATTGTTAGTAATGTTGAATATTATGCATATTTTATTTACCGGATAATGTTGAACACTGCCTTCATGTAAAAATGATCATACCAATCACGTAATATTGATCGAAGAACTACACAGCAACACTGTGACTAAACCAATCTGATCTCTTATTTCTGGAGCTGGCATCCGGGAAAGCATTCTTCAATATATATTAAATATCTCCCAATAGAGTGTTGTAGAGTTGCCCAACGAAAAAGAGAATTTATTAATATTTTATTCCAAATGTTTATTATAATTTTTACCAAAGTAAAAAATGACAACTGCAGATAACGATTCTTCTTCTCCTTGTTAGATTGTAATAAATCTAAGGTACCCGAAAGTAGTAGATAGGCACATTATATATTATGACCATAGGCGTAGTTGCAGAATCGGATAAATAGTTTAATCATAAGTCCAAGTAAGTAAGAAATTGTGAAATGTAGATGTAATTTATAAGGGTCAGCTAATAAGCTCAATTTATGGAATTTAGACATTAGTGTAAGAGTAATAGGTCTAGGTACGGAGAGTAAAAAATTTGAAGAGTATGGATTCCGCTAGATGGCCAGCGACTAGGTGCCAGATGTAAGCACAGCTTTAGGAAGTACTTACGTGTTAGACCACATGTTCAAGTCAATTAGAAACTCGAAAGGCGGGACTTCGGGAGGACATTTTTAAAAAATCAGAAAGTGAAGGTGACTTCTGGACGGCGTTAAAAATTATAAAGGCAAAGTTAAAGAAGAAATTAATAAAGCGTGAAGAAAAAAGGGAAGAAGTTAAATATTGTATTGCGTAAGTCACAAGGAAGGTGGAAATTAAAAGTCAGATAGATAACAGTGAAGGAGAAAAGAAGAATCCAGGAATTGAGAAAGAGCCAGGTGTCCGCAGACAATAAAAGTTTAAAAGGAGGAAAAGAAGAGGAGACAGTTATAGTTAGAGGAAAAAGGAATCCAGAATTCATGAAATATACCGCATACTGCTGGCACGGAATGTACTGAAGGTATTAGTAGAAACATCGAGAAAGGAGATCAGGTCAACCTGTTACTGCCCTTGCTAGTCGTCGAGCGTTATTGGCCAAACTCCAGTATTGTAGTTACAGGATTCAGGTTAAGCTAGAGCATCGATTATCAGTTTGTGAATTTATGATAGAATTAAAATGTTTTTGAAAATATTTGGAAAATGTGAATTTTAATTCAAGCCTTGCTCCTCCGAACGAAATTAAATGAACAAAATGAATTGTTATAAACGATGCATTCTGATACTTTGAACATATTTTATTAACATTATTTATTTCAATTAAGGGAGGGAAAGGTTTGTCGATCGAATGTAGCTTGAGGGACTTTTTTTCGTGATTGTGCGCAATTGATGTATCGTGAAAAATGAGTTCCTATGAGAAAAATGTTCCCAATAGAGCACTAATGGTCATGGAATGAAGAACTGCAATAATATGTGCGAAATGTAGCACCTGGGGTGTATGTGACTCCAATTGCATGAAAATGGGTTTTCCGGCAGAAAAAACGTCCCAAAAAGTTTCCTAAAGCTCGTAGACTCTTTGAGTGTTCGTTTCGTTCGCAAGGCATTGATATTCCTCCATTCAGTAATTTAATTGAAAAATCCTCCTTATTTGTACAATCAGCTTATATTCCTGCGATCTTCTAAAAATGTGAATATTCTGATAGACATTATATTGTTTAGAGCTCCTTTCTTCCTTCGAACAATTCAAGTTTGAACTAGTTTCTTACTCATTTGCAGGGAACGCGCTTTCTGGGTGCCTTTTGGAAGCTTATTTAACCAATATATCTCTCCTGATAAGTCGCTTTATAATCTTCATATCATATCTAGCTTTTTCCGCAATTAGTTAGTTTTGTATTTCTCTGCTATGGTATTTACTTTTTATTCTTCTATTTGTAACTTTAAATTTAGATAGCCTTTTGAATGTTTCTTGAATCTTCCTCCATCGGGCCGTAGGGTCTTTTTGGACCCAAATCGATATTAATTTTTGAATAACTTTGAAATTATTTAAATCACGCACTTAAAATTTTATGACATAATTACACAAAGCAAGCGTTGTGCAAAAAATTATAGGACTTGGTTCAGTATACCGCTAGAAAAAAAGTCACACTAAAGTTCCTTGGGTTTAAGAGATCCTTAGAAAATTTTATATATTGCATATTAATTATAAATTAGAAATGTAACTGAATTCTGTTTGTTTTTTGTTTTTTTTTTTTTTGCAACAACTTACACATTAGTTATTTTAAGAGAAAAAATCATAGTTGATCAGATTTTGCTTTTTTGTAGCAGCAGGCCTTTTTGAATTTTTTTATATTTCCTAGTAAACACAATTTTAGAAATTATATTTCAGTATTCAAATTGCTTTAGAAACTGAGAAAGACATATCAAAAGAGCTTTTTATACGTGTAAATGATTAAATTTTTTTTAGTTAGCATATTGTTTTGCGGAAGTTTATATTGGGGATATATTTCATGCTGTTTCTGTGAAAAATTAGAAAACAAACATACTTCAAAATGCCAAAATTGTAATATTTCATACTTTCCCTTAGCTCGCGGGATCTTTTACAGACCACGATAACCTTTGTTCTCTTGCCGCAATTCATTTTCATTAATGTATCATTAGCCTTGGTGTAATTTTCAAAACATGGAAGACAACCATAGCAGCCTAAAATTTTTATACATATGTAGGCTCTGTAAAGATTTTATATTGAATATTCAACCACTGCCTTACCAATCGGCGTTTCTGAGTCCTGGTGATGATTCTCAATTTAACTTAGCAAATTTTCATCCTTTTCCTGGCACAAAGCAGCAAAGAAGCAAATGTGTCGGGATGGACGTGAATAAGCTCCCAGGAGGAGGTAATCTGCTTAAATACCTGTTGACTCTTAAGTAACCTCAACATAAACAGCTCAAAGTAAATGATTATGTAAATATGCTTCTTGAGGATGACGGCGTTATACCATATCTCATCTATCTTTATCTCTTTCTCAGCTGTTCGTTCGGCTTCTTGTAACCGATTACATTGCCACCTTGATTCAACTTTGATGGGATGTGTTTGGAGAGTTGCTTACGTGTGTTCTCCTTATAAAGAAGATTAATCTATGTAGCGTTAAAAATAAATAGGCCGCTAAAGGAAATATACCACAACCATAAGAGGATGTTCCTAGATACCTAGAATAGAAGAGCTTCTTGTGCATGTGTTTGGATGCTGGTAATGTCGGAAGCATCTCATCGCTAACAGTTGCAGCAAAACCCTCGAGAATATTTCACAAGCCATGAAACTAGACCACCTCCCTACCACATGCGAGGCCCAACGTAGTCCTTACATTCTAAAATATTTGCAGTGTTCTTATGTAAAGCGACAAAAATTTGATTTGAATAGCTCCTCCGCCCTAAACTACTATTCGTACAGAAAAAATGGCGTTCTGAATATCTTGAGCTTGCTTTTCTTATCTTTCGAACCGTAATAAAATGGTCATACATTTCCTAACAAAATTATTTAAAACAATTCATCTGAACCAAATGACTACGATTCCTCAAACAAAAATTCTCAGCTGAGTAATCATTGTAATGTCGCTGTGCTGTCATGCCATGCCGTGGGCTGATGATATCGAATGTAGCTGGCATACAGATTCGAATGTAGCTGGCCTACAGATTCGGACTCCGGCTGCACATTACACACATGCAATTATCACTCTGCTGAGAGGTATTGTGCGTAAAATGGTAAGGTTACTTTTTAATCAAAACTATTTTATTATTTTGTTAAGTAAGGTATATAGGAAGTGTAGCTTTTGGGAAGGTAAGATCCAAGCTTTAAATTACTAGAAGACTATTTTCCTTTATGGATAGTAGTTTAGGCTCTATGGCATATATAATGTCAATCTTTGGTACTTTTCCATATAGAACATTTTAGAAAACGGACTAAGCACGCACACATATATAGATTTCTGTTTCATGGCTTGGGAAGTATTCTCGAGAATACTTCCCAAGCCATGAAACAGAAATCTAAAATGCTCTATATTGATGCTTATGGAAAAGTGCCACACATTGACTTTATATATGCCATAGAGCCTAAACTACTATCCATACAGGAAAATAGTCATCTAGTAATTTAAAGCTTGATTCCTTACCTTACCAAAGGCTACACTTACTATATACCTTACTTAACAAAATAATTAAATAGTTTTGATTACAAAGTAACCTTACCATTTTACGCTCAATACATCCCATGACGGCAGAGCAACATTACAATGATTACTCAGTCTAAGAATTTTTGTGTGAGGAATCGTAGTCATTTGGTTAAGATAATTTTTTTTAAATAACTTTGTTAGGAAAGGTATGAAAATTTTATAACGGTTCGGAAGATAAGAAAGCAAGCTTAAGATTATCACAACACCATTTTTCTGTATGAATAGTAGTTTAGGGCGGAGCAGCTATTCAAATCAAACTTTTGTCAATTTTACATAAGAACACTGCAAATATTTTAGAATGTAAGGACTACGCTGCCCTCGCATGAGGTAGGAGGGAGTCTGTTTCATGGCTTGTGAAGTATTCTCGAGGGTTTTGAGGCAACACTTTGCATTTAAGTGTGACGTGTTGAAAAGAACAACCTCGTCGTCAGTCAGTGCATTTTCTGCTGCTGTTCACGTGTTTGTTGGCAAATATCTTAAAAGTAAATACGTTTGTGTGTATGCATTCACCCAGCCTGAAGTTGGAAAGCATGTAGGTTTCCTGATTCTGTGTCACATGCATTTATTTCTTCTGACAGAGTCTAGGTTTTTGGGGCATGAAAAAAATGTTTATGATTTCAGCAGTTTTCTGCTTATTTATTGGTGCTACATTGTTGTTGGTGTTATTGCTGTTGTTGCTATTATTGTTGTTGGTAGTGATGCTTCTGGTTTCCTTAGGCTCTGTAGAAGGATATTCTTTTTCTGGCTTATGCACAAAAAACTGGGGCACATTACTTGCAATATTTCCTTCGTTAGTCTCTTTTGAATAATTCTCACATATTTATGAGCTATTATTAACGGGAGAATAAAAAATAAAAATAAAAATAGATATTGAGACAAGTGAAAGGAAAACATTTTTATTAAAAATCTAAAGCGAGGAATTGAAAACTCGAGAAAAGTGATGCCTGGTTAAACTCACAGCAAACAATCGAAGCTATTGCGGCTTAAGGTTTGCGAGTAAGAGCTAGAAATCCGCCGAATGCTTCAACGGAAGCACTGAGTGGTAGTCTATCCCATATTCGAAGAACATGCACATAGTAAGATCGCTTTCCTATTTTACCTTGGTAATTAGGTAGTAGGAGGTTACAAGAGGTAACGAACCCGATCATTGAGGTACATCGGTAGAATAGAATAGAATAGAATAGTAGAATAGATTTGCTAAACCTGATCAAGTCAGTTTTGATCCGTACAATGTATCCTCAATCAAACCTTCATTTCGTTTAAACATTTCCGATAAATACAAGCATCAACAAAAATTTGAATGTTGTTGTTTCATTGATTTTGATAATTTATTAACAACGCTAATAAACACGAACTACTTCTGCGCAATCTTATCACTGAAAGAAATCCGACACTAACTGAACAACTCGATTTACAGAATGAGTTGTGTTCCGCACGAGACATAGCGACCTTGACTCAGTGACCAGTGCAATACTCTGCAATTATAATTATACATTTCGTCAATCACTGCCATCAGCTGGAGAACAGAATACCCGTCCGTAAAGAAACAGTAAGCCCAGCTGAGCATTACGCTATGAGAAGTGAATTTCTTAACCATGACTGAATGCTGAATTACAAACAGCAGTGGATGTGATAGATTTTTAGAAAACAATTAGCAACCTACAAACATTTCACTGTCCGAAGTAAAATGTTTAGTTATTGCAAATTGCTTAATTACCTGTACACCTGGCTTCTAGCTCAAGTCGTGATATCACTATTTCACCAATTTGGATATTGGGCCACGACATTCCTCCCCCCTGAAAGAACTGATTGAAAAGTGGCATCAGATCAGGGTACTCTCACATTACTTAAATTAACTAATTTAAAAAAAAAAAACAAAAAAAAAAATTCCAATATTCAATATTCCCTCATTAATTATTTTTCTAACTATCACCTATACCTTTGTTTATATTTATATTAACTCTAGATTCTTTTTTTGCACATTGATTTCGCTTACTGTTTTAAAACTCTTAAGGACTCCAGAGGGAATGCCACATCTGTCAATCGAGTTTGCATGATTAGATCAGTGATCAATGACCTTGATAACTTAAGGTAAAGCGAATCGCGTGGAATTAAACGCATCTAAGTGCCAAAGCTGTCTCATGTTTTTAAAACAAAAATGATAACTTTAACACTCCCATTTATTTTGATGGAGCACTGATTTACGGTACACCGTCTTTACGTATTCTTGGCATTAATATTTCCTGTAAATTAAACTGGACAGTTCACATCTTCTCTGTTGCCACGGAAGCATCGAAATGTCTTGAATTTCTGGAAATGTATAAGAAATATTTCATTCCATCGAATCTAGCGCTCCTCTACAAGTCGTACCTTAGACCTAGAATGGAATTAATTCCATTATCTGAGCCGGAGCTAATCGTAAAGTTTTAGCATTTAGAGCGTTCAAGCTCATTGGCGATTTGACAATAACTTGTGACATCGATTCACTCGATCGCCGCGGCAACGTTGGATGCCTTTCGCTCTTTTCCCTATGTCCTTTTTACCATGATGTGTTTTGCATCATAGGGTGTCTTCTGAGCTTGGCTTATTAGTCAAACTTTCTTAACTTTTCCATGAAATTACATTCTTACAAGGTCTGTATTGGTCTGTTCTGTGACTGTAAAATACACGTGAAGTACGTCGCGCTTCAATTCCTGTATATTGCAAATTTATAATTTATGATTTATTTCGCTATTTTTACTAACCGAAATGGATGATTTGGAAGCTTTACACTTCCACCATTTATAAACCAAAACAAAATAAATAATTTAACACCTCGTTTGACTTCGCGAGTGGCAAAAATTGAACGTTTAGCAACTTTCTTCGTTGAGAGTGGTAGCTTATCTGTTCGACCTGAATCTTATAATGATAAATTTTGTGCATTTGATAATTGTGAGTGGTGGCGCATATCTTGGAACTTTGACATGTTTACATGCTATACCATTTTTAAACCATGGTTGCGCCGCCTTCCTCACAACAATCCTGGATACGATGTTGGACTCAGGACTCTCCTTCAAGTAGGATACTCAGTGCTGTCACACAGCTCTCATCTTTGTTAGATAAGCGTGAAGCGAGCAGTGGCCGGTGATGATGCTAACCCCAGTTTTACATTGTTTCCTTTCGAGCCGGAGGATAAAATCAGAGAAATTCCTGTTATATCCATCAAGAAAAAGTTTTGTCCGCCTGCAGGTCGTCATTTTTTTCAGGATCTCTGCTGATGCTCCATATGAATATCCGCTTCCATGAGGAACTCGGTAACCGAGGGGGTAACACCTACGGAGGGTTCCGGTTCAAGGAACGGAAAACCAGAGCCAGTACTGGCTTAGGTCAGTCCTTTCATGACGAACTCCTTACATATGAAATATACATATGTATAGGTATCCCGTGTTTTTTATTTTAATATTATTATTTCAACTAAACACAATTTAACATTTTAACCACACTTGTTCATACTATACCAGTTTGAAACTAAACACTTTTTATGCAATGTATAGATGAATATGTGCCTTAGATTTTTAAACTTTTATACAATAAAATCAAAGGGAAATAGCATGTGCATACTTACTATATATATAGGTAAGTGCATACATACATACATACATATGCATATATATTAAGATGATAACCTGATGAGTGCTATGCTAGGAAATCTTAAACATTCTACCGAGAACAAATATTGCACTCTCTGAAATCTCAACCTAACACAATCTCCTAAGTGGAAAAAATTACAGTTCTTCTGCTTTGTTGAATTCCATTATATTCTAATTTACACGTTCATTACCTAGCACAGCTGCTGCCTTTGTCTCAAAAGTTTACTTAATGTTAGCCTGTCACCGCTTTTTGCTCCACAATGAACCATAACAGTGTTCACGGCATAAGATTTCCATAAGATATGCCTGCGGTGGTGGTCTGGTCTCTGGATAAGCTTCACTAAATTTTAACAGGATGAAAAGCTGTTTTTGTTGGAAAATAATTACATAAATAAATATGAACATGCGGATGTGTGTAGTATGAATTTTGTGTATACGGAAAATTAGTTTTGTTTACATTAGATCGATTGTGTAATAAAATAGAGGGTAGTGAACTAAGCATTGAAATGAAACGCGAAAAGGATCTTGGTTTCAGTATTTTGTTTCACTGCTATACGCGCTTTGCCTATGTATCACTGTAGGAAGTTTGGAGGAGGGCCTGGGTGCAGCAACTTTATGTCACTATGTATAGTAAGTATGGTTGGCTGTACCCACAGTTAACTCAAATGTTCTCAACGAGTCAGTCAGAATTTTAACTTACTGTTTATTGTATCAACACTACAATTGAGAGAAAAACTAGACATCCATGCACTTTTACTTTCGCAACGTATATGTAGACTATGGTCAACCCTCATTTCAGTGGCTTTTAAAAAGGTAAAAATAATACCTACACATTTCTATTTTTTATCCGAACCGAAATGAGCCACGGACCAATCGATGCGCCTTACCTGTTTGCTTTATTTGAACTATTCCCCTTCACTATGTATACTAAGTATACCTAATGTCAATGTCACAGGAGTTAGATTTGATATGCCTTTTTTGTCTCCATTTTCAAGAATATTATCAAATTCACAAGTTTGAATATACTACTTGAGCCAATCCCTAAAGTACTCAGATAATCTACTAGACAATGGGTGGCATTAATTAATTCGGCGCTATTAGCTCAGTTCGAATAGAAAAAAAGGAATTACTAACAAATTGAGTATGGAGATCGAAAGGTCTCCGGAAGCAAAGAATGCTATTAGTTTTCTTAAAAAATTAAAAACTGTTCTACGTTCCCACGGGGGCTCAAAGCTTGATGTAGTTCGTTTTGAAAAATCTAGTACAGAATCGAATAAATCAGGTCCTTAGAAGTTTGAGTACCCACACTCCCTTTTTTTTAAAGGTAGGGGACGAGTGGTCCCAAGGACGGAGGCCACGGCGGCTCATTGTCCTAACCTACTAGAAACCCACTCACCAAAACTTTTGAGTCCTTTGTGTCTGAAGCGCATCAGGTGTTGGTGAGGTAAGCTTTTCAGGTCATACACAGATATCAAATCATATCAAAGCCTGCTCCGTCCAAGAAATATTTTTTTTTTATATAGTAGTAACCGCAACGTATCCATTACCAAATCATATAACTTGAGTTATGTAGGCTAGTACTCGAAACCTCTTTGTAACCGCTATAAGCCTTTAAAAAAGTTTAAATGGAAATAATACGTTACCTAAATCAAGTCATGGTAACCTTTATACTATGACGTGATTTAGGTAACGTTATATAACTAAAAGTATTGTAAAGGCAATAATGAAAATATTCTGGTAACCTTAATATAACTTCTTATATAACCCTTATATAACCAGACTGTTCCCGAATAATCTATTTTGTCAATGTTTCGGTTACCTTTATAAACTTCGTTCATAATGGTGATGATAACGTTTCCACAATGCTTGGAATTTCTCAGACTGATTAATTGTAGTGATTGAAGTGTTAGGGAAATTAGTTTTCATTACTTTTTATAATGCAATTATTCACCTAACCTATCTTGACATAGAATTTCCATATTTTTTTGTATTGCATTTTTATAATGTGAGCTTTAATATTTTACATCTTAGTACTACAATTTTTCGGCTTGTATGTAGTGTAATTCAGTTCCAATGAAAATTTTACTGTGAATATCATCATATATACTTCAAAAATACACACCGCTCTAGAAATAAGCAATATTGAATAATTTTAATTAAATATTTAAAATTTTAAAATTTTCATTTAGGTGATATCAATTCACAAAAGTAACATTACATAATTTAGAAATTTTATATACCTAAAATTATGTATTTTCTTCATATATAATTAAAACGGAAGACTTATATTAGCAATTTCAAAAAATTAGCTTAGCTGACATTTTCTTTTTTATCTGCAATGCACAGATGAAGAAATGGAGGCTTGTACTTAATTGAACAAATTACCATCATAAAACTTCAAGTAGGTTTATATAATCTCTGGCTCTATTATATAAACTGAAAGACCCTTATAAATCTTCTAGAAATATTATGTAAACTATGGGAACCACTATGGCCTCGAAAATGGTCCTTATATACCCTTTAGTCATAATATGTAACCTTTGGTAATGCTATATATCTTATAGTAACAAAAACAGGCGTTATTGCTCTTATACCTATACCCTTTGGTTATATTGTGTTACCTTTGGCAAAGATATATATCTTAAAGTAGTAGAGCATGTATATAAGTTATTCTCGTGTAGTGTAGTGAATAATTTTAATTAAAAAAAAAATGTCGTGTATAATCGGTGTAAACTGAAGAGGCAGGTCAAGAAAGAGTTAGCTTAGCATTTACTCTTGTTGATACGCGAATTATGTTAGTCAAATCATTAATTATCCCTATCCTGACCTATGGCTGTAAAGTTCTTGTGTTTTTGATTCAGCTCCATCGCGTAAGTTCAAAGTGGCTTTTAATTCTAGTTACTGTTCGGTATGTGTTCAGCTTGAGGCGATATGACCATGTCTCGGAATATTTAAATTCAATCTTGGGGTGCACGTTAGAAAACTTTTTAAATATCGTGCGATATTTCCGTATTTTGATGATATCTCGGCAACCTGACTATCTGTATACTAGATTGGATTTTTCCCAATCAGTGGGAACTTATTCTCTAAACATTCCTCGTTCCACCTGTCGCTCAAGTGGTCGCCAGTTTTTTGTTCAATCCATAAGACTTTGGAACTCTCTTCCTCTTCAACTCAGAAGGAGCAGGGACAATCACAGTTTTCGTATCAATTTACTGGAATACTTGCGAACTACTTTGGTTGTTTGGTTTGAATAAATTTTCCTATGAGGCATATTAATATTAATACATACTATCTTTTTGTATATCTTGTTCTGTATAGTGTAAGTTTAAAATTTCAATTCTTATATCTAAATCTTTTTATTGTTCTCCTACATATAATTATAAGATCTTGTATTACTATACAGCCTAATAATTAATATTTAAATTGGAATTTGAATTATGTATTGTCCCAACAGCTTGGGAAATTAACTGCAGATGGAAGTAGCCAAATACGAAAAAAATTGGGTTGCTCAATAAATTATTGCACGATGTGGACTCTGCTCCTCAAGGTAATTGCATGAAGCAATTCTGTATTTAAAAAAGATGCGGTTTCTTGTGTTATGAAGCCGCCACCACTGAAATGTACGCTATGACAGAAACTAGTGACAGCGATGCCCTCATATTGATTATTTATAAAGCTTACAGAAAACACGAACTGCATACATAAAATTCACGTTATTAAAATTTCCGATTTCTAAAATGGTCACCTTCGTTACTAAGGCGCCATAACTAAATAAAAACAGTCTTATAGTGACTCCTCTATTCGACACTAAAAGCCTTTTGTTTTTATAATGATCACCGCAGTTACTAAAGGGCCAGCAAACAAATTTCACGTTATTTCATAGTGGGCATATGAATTACGGAATGTTCACAATTTTTATTAAAGTCACCTAAATTACTCAATGTTTTGAGTTATTTAAGGGTAATCACGGATACAGCAATAAACACTTATTACCAATTAGTTATATAACGTGGTGATGAAAACAATAATGAAACTTCCTTATATAGCTTCTAGCAATGATTACTCTAAATTATATAGATCTGTGATTGAAACATTTCCATTACCAACTTATAAAACCTTTAGTACCTGTAATTCCACGATAACCATTAGTAACCTTAAACAACTCTAACCATTTTCTAATATTATAAAACTCTTATACTTCCTTATATAGCTTCTAGCAATGATTACTCTAAATTATATAGATCTGTGATGAAACATTTCCATTACCAACTTATAAAACCTTTAGTACCTTAATTCCACGATAACCATTAGTAACCTTAAACAACTCTAACCATTTGCTAATATTATAAAACTCTTATATAACTACTCAAATTCTTATATACCCGGGTACCATTATATATCCGATATAAAACTACCCATCACCTTCAGTCACCAAAATTGAAAAAATTGTTCTTAGGCGGGCAAAGGCCGGACATACAGACAAAAGTATTCCATTGGCTTAGGCTCTCCTTCCTGGCTGGACAGATATTCATCTGTCAGCAACTCCCATCCATCCTTGTTAGTTGAGCGTGATTCGGACTGTGGCTGCTGATGATGCCAACTACAGTTCTGCATTGTTCGTTCGAGCCACAAGAGGAAGTCAGAGAAATTCGTATTAGGCCCAGCAAGAAAATTTTTATACATCTGCAAGTGGTCAGTTTTCACCATCTCTGCCCATGTTCCGCTTTGAAGGGAGACGCGATAACATAGGTGGCAACGCCTACGACGGGTTCTGGTCCAAGAAAGTTGAAGCCAGAGTCAGACTTGGCTAGAAGGTCGGCCCTTTGATTGATGTGACCAGGAACACACTAAAGGGCCCACACGCCCATACTCCGAATAGTTTAAAGCGCATAATCACAATAACTCTCCTTCCCGCCACCCCAAAACTTCGAAAAAACCTAGTACATACTATACATGTCCTTGTAGGCGATTTTCGCGAAAATGTTTTTAAAATCAACTCAATCTGACCGAAATCTTCAATGAGTAGTTCTGAAAACTTTTTTGCATATGTTTGGGAGGAAATTTGCAAATTTTGAACCCCCCCCCCCCCCCCCACTTCCATAAAAGTCGTACTTCAATATCGAATTTCGAAATTTTTAAAATATAATATACTTAATAATAAGTAAGATTTGGAATTTAAATTAGCTGTGAAAAAAATCCATACCGAACGTTTTTCAGTTATTATTATTCAAAGAAACATTGTAAGAGCAGAATTCCCTCCTCGTTCCCACTTCCACACGTATGTACATGGATATGTATGAATGTATTTCATTAGGTAAAAAAACGGGATTTAAAAAAATTCTTCCAAAAATATATAGAAATTTTCCTTAATGATGAAATTTGAATTAAAGACACACGTGTAATATAAAAACCATTTGCTTCACCTTAGGTATGGTATGTATGTATGTACATAATGGCATCTTTTTCCGTATTATAATAATAGACTTAAGTACGATTAGAACAATTTTTATAAACTTTTATTTTTTTTTATCTTCTTCTGTTCTTCTTTGACCGATTCTAACAAGTGTAGGTCCGATTCCCGTCCGCGGGAATTAAAAACCACGTCTCTCTTTCTCTATCTCTATCTTATAAATCATAAACACAAAACTCTTTAAAGGACCATCGCAAATAATAATCTATTTTGCAGATGTAGATGTGTCTAGTTTGTATCTCGGAATCCCAAGATTCCAAATTCCAAAATGTTGGTAAATTGCCAATCAAATTCTTTTGAGGGAGGCTTCGATGATTGAAAGCAAACATCCTTGGACTAATCAACTAATTAACTTGTTTTGATTGGAAGGAAATTGAATGTAGGTATGTGTGTGGGTATATATTTGAATGTATCTAGATATAACATATTCGGATATAGACAAGCAGCTTTCTTGATGCCAACATTTCCTCCCGGTCTTACTCGAGTATTGGTGGATATTCTCTTCTAATCAATTTTCTATTTCTAGTTGGTATACGTACATTTGTATATTGTGTGGGTATAATTGTAAATATACCACCTACATTCAAGAATATATTTTTATACTGTGAATAGATTGGGAAATTGGAAATCTTACAATTTATTCTTATATTTATGGTAGTTAAGAGATTGATTTCCTACTGAGAATTAGTACATCTTCTTAAACTAAAACCTGTGTACATTTGATTCTCGCCACTTTTAGAAATTTAATTCAAACAAATTAACTGAAATTAAAAACTTAAAAAATTAAACTTTCGAAATAAAAATTATCAATTTAAAAAAAATGTCTCTATACAACCTAGCACAAACTCAAGCTTTTTCATTTTGTTGTAACAGAATAACGCCCCAAATTCACTGCATGAAAAAATTAAAAATGAAGTGACAATTCGAGCGTATAGAGTCAGTACTTTCCGCTATAACAACCCAGAAAAAAAATGGAAAAAACGTCAGGAAAAACTGTCAAGCCTTTCATGTCATGCAGCTATTAACGATAAAACTTGGTAACGACAGCAATCAATTAATCTTGGAAGTTGCGGCTGATAAATTTTCATTCAAATTCAAATGTCGGAGCTGTACGTACATCCTGGTGTATGTTCGTACATAATATTATGAGTACACCTTTTCGACAACAGTGGAGATAGTGGAGTCTCTCAAGATGAATTATGTAATATTTAATTTCTTGGATTGCACAGAAAAATGAGTCCAAATGGAACTCACTTTTTTCGCTGTATGTATGTAGATATAAAAGCTTTTTCAATTAGAGTTTTGGCAGCATATCTCTTATCCTTGTCAAGAGAGTATGTTGAGCGCAGCTGAAAATGAATAAAAAAGCATTAGCATATACTTTGTCAAATAATTATTACTTCCCATTTGCACCTATGATCCAGTGTCGTCAGAGGACTCGTGGCACTTCAGAAACTTATCTGAAATGTAATACAAAGACAGGTATTAGTCTGAATCAACTAACTAAGCGAAGAATTATGGAGAAAACTACAAAAAATAGACAATTACATGCAAAACAGCCAAGAAACGAATTTCTTGGCAGTACAACAAGTAGGCATGTAAAGGTACACATAGCATTTCTTCGCAGAATTCATGTTATCTGCACAATGAACATTTGCAAAATATGCATTCATGTTAAATTGTGTAAACTACATGAATTTGCAGCATGCATATGTGCAATAATTAATGAAATGCAACAATTTTTGCCATTGTTGACATTTCATAATCACTTTTCCAACATGAATAATTTCGCATAATTTGTATGTATTATGGAAATTATTCATGCTAGAATTAATAATCAACACTTCAAAAGCATTATTGTATACTTACCTGGGATAAATAATCCACCAAATTCGTCAAAAACACCAAAAAAACACAATACTTTCGCACTTGAAAAACGCGATTAGTTGTGTCAAATTGACGAGCGTAAAAAGTCAATTTACTTAATTTGACGACCTGTTAGTGACTAAAAGCTGTGAAATTCACCAGGTAAGCCAATATTCGCGACAAAAGATAAAATTAATTCCCATAATGAGTGGGAAAGAGAAAGATGTAGAAACGGGACAGAAGAAATTAGAGAGAAAATTTACATTCCATATTGGAAATCGACACAATTCGGTAGGGAGCCGCCATATTGATATTTTTTCGAAAAATTAAAATATTTAAGTAAATCAATAAGGAAAATTCATGTATAATGAAAAATAAATTAGATGACATATTTTAGCATATTTTGACATAATTGCACAAGGTAGGCAAGCATGAAAAATATGTGGAATTTAGATTTTTTTGATGGAACTTATGATAAAATGGCGGCTCCCACACTAAGAAAATTCTCAATCAGTATGATCGTGATTATACATGCCATTTGCAATAAGAACACAGTGATTTTTGAAAAACAGTACAGTACAAGGTGAATCTTCAGTGGAGATTTTCAGGATAAATAAACGTACCAGCAAGGTAGGTACACTATTTTCATGCTACAAAATTAAGGTTGTTTTACGAAGTTTCTGTGGTGAAAGTTGTGGTCTTGGTGATCAATTTCAGATAAGTATTTCAAATGTTTTCTGAAATAAATTTATTTTGTTGGTGGCAGCAAATTTTTAGATTTAGGTTTTTCCACATAACGGCTGAATTCATGTTCGCCTAGCATATTTAGCGTTTCATGTGGAGAAATAAAGTAATTTTAATTATTCTTAAGTGTGATGAATAAGGAAATGGAAGTAATTATTAATTATTAAAATCGAATATAGTGAATTTACTTAAACGTGAAAGTAATTTAAGTCTGAGTTATAATATTGAGTACGTGTCACCCTACGACACCAAAAGCACACATACCACATTGACAAAATTAATAATATAATAAGCATAAAGTGATTATAAAATAAAGCCGAATATATTTAGGATTGAGTTTAATGAACAATTTTTTCAATAAAGTAACAGTAAACACAAGTACACATGTCTTGTAATTTTAACACACCGCTACACTAACCCACCCAAAATGCAGTAATATAGCTGTGGTGTTCACTTACAGCTACATTAAAAACAGGGTAGGATATTTTCATTTAAATAATTATAGAAATGATTACTTGGATGCATTATCTGGGGGTAATAGTAAAGCCCGCTTTACGAAGATTTTACAAAAGAGTTGATTACAAAAGCGCCCCAACCCCCTCCCCTTACCTAGGAAAACCATGTTTATATTCTTTGAAAAATATCTCATCCACAAATGTATGACTTGCATTGTATATAAAGATAAGGAATTGCCAATCATAACATAAGTAAGTGCAAAATACCTCTAAAAAGTACGCAGAAAATATACATTTTAATAAGATTTTGATTTATATTTTAATCGCAGATAATACCAGAAATATCTCTTGGTGCTAAGTTGACGTCAAGTTAGCACCACATCCAGTTTACTTACAAAAAAAATCGCTTTTTCTATTGTGCCGGAGTATAAAAATAAAGTGCCTTCTTGCTGGGTAAAAATTCATAGTAACACTGTTTAGTAAAAAAGGCATAACAAATTTATGGTTTTCAAAACAAATAAACGACAAATTACAATATGTAAAATTTTCCAATCCGGCCGAGTTCGAGTGAATTTTTAAATTTTGAATTATTTGAATTTTAAATTTGAATTTGAATTTTGAATTATTTATTTAGGGCTATGTACTACAAGAATATAAATATCTTTTATTTAGTACGAAAAGAAGGCGGAAATTAAAATTAAATCGGTAAGCGACTAATAATATAAATTTAAATTTAAAAAACAAGCAAATTAAAATTAAAAGCTAAATTTGAAAAAATGTAAAATATATAAAATGAGCAAATAATACTTAATAATTAAAATAAATAAATAAATAAAAAAATAATAAAAAAATAAACGAAATAAAAAATACAAATATATAACAACTAAAAACTATAAAACACAAAGTCAAGATCATCTAAAACAAAACCAAATGCCTATTCCAAAATGGTGATACAGCGCGCTATCTGCTCCATACACCCACGAGTCGAGCTCGTACGCTGAATACCGGATGGTAAGTTATTCCAAACTCGAACAGCACGAACAAAGTAAGAGTTTTCCATTACTGAATAATGAAAGTTTGGTATCAGCAAATCGAAACGCCTAGTGGAGCCTAAAAATTCTAATTTATTAAATAAATAACTAGGTTTTTTAGAATATATGAGGTTATGTAGAGTTATGAGTTGTGGTGTAAAGTTGACGTGAACTTAGCACCACATCCAGGTATTTTTAGAAAAAAGGATACGACAAATTTATAGTTTTTGCAAGAAATTAACAACACAATATGAGATAGTTTCGAATTAAATCAGATGAAGCTGCGATGCTAACTTTACGCACGTCTTTTTCTACTCTCAGGCGACATAAGAAGTGGCTTAAATATGGGAGAAGAGCGCCTCAACTCCATCGGCATATCGTCTTCAATGTAGATTACGTTATCACTAGATTACCAAACAAAGCAGATTGAATTTTCTAGAAAAATACTTTTATTCCTTTTTAGCATGTGGGCTTTTGTCTGATTATTTAAGCATTATTTACTTTTTTCGCAGGTATAAGTTGGTGTTGCTTCTATTTGTTATTTGTTGTTGTGGCCTTTGAATACCTTCCCCCTGGTCCTCATATGCCCGGGAAACCAATACAAGACTGAACTGAAGAAAAAATGTACAAAATCTAATTCTAATTATCCTTACCTTATTCATAAAAATTTATTCATGTTAATCTTATATTATTCTAGAGGGAATCCTGTTTTTTTCATTTTTGAATTGTATTTGTATTGCATTTTTGATATGTAGACACAAATGGAATTAAAACTCAAATGGCAAACATCGTCATCGTCACATTTGAATAGAATGATACATACCACACCAGAACTGTGTGAGTGATTTTTCATTAAGCAAGTTACGTGCCGAGAAATCATTCCGCAAATCAAAAAATTCATCTTGTAATTCATTAAAATGCTGGCTAGCTCAGAGACGTAACTCTGAAGTTCGTTTTCACCGGATTTGAGATGACAAATAATATCCTCCTTCAAATTTTTATATTTTCACATTCAGATTCATCTGCCACTCTGTACAGTTTCTCAAACATGGCAATATTTCCAAGATTTATTTTTCTTCGCCAGATTTGCAGCTTACATAAAAATACCCCGAGGTTGTCGCTATATCTGCTAGGTATGCTACTCTTTTCAAATAAGCTTTGTCATTAAAGTATATCAAAAGGGCTTCTTTTCCTAGCAGTTCCAGGAACAACTTGATTCCATATTTCAATTCAAAGACACGACTCACCATATATTCTTTCGACAAGCAGCATAATACAGTGTAGAAAAGAAGAACCCCGTGATCAGAATCCCACAGTTCTTTAAACAGACGAGTGTAAATAGGTTCAGATTTGATGTAATTTATTATTTTTATCAGCGAATCAATTACCTCTTGCAGAGGAGTCGGAAGGGTCTTACTGGGTAGGGCAGTGAATCATGTAGTGGATTCCCTTTGCCATCCCCATACGCACAAACCCCATAGGCGTTTTTAATCCTCTAGCCTCAAAAAAGTACTTATCTCCTCCATAATATTTTCACTCTTTGTAGCAGTTTCAAGTCCACTACGAAATAGCTACTCTTCTTCGAGCTTACGTCTGTTGATTCATCAACTTGAAAGGAATTCAATGGTGAAACCTTGATTTCAATTAAAATCTGCTCCTTAACGTCTGCAGACATGTCTGATATACGCTGCTGGATAGTATTATTAGACAGAGATATTCGTTGCATCTTTAATTCACTGGAATCCCCAAGAATTAATTTCACCATCTTCAAGACGCAGGCTTGATGAGCTTTTATCAAATTGTGCGAGGTTTTGTTTACTTGGCAATAGATGCGTTTCACCATTACTCCAAAACTTTTAACAAATGTTTCAACCCATTTTGACAGAATAGCGTACCTAGATTACATTTATTAAAAAAAAAAGTGTGAGATTATTCAAACTTTAAGACACCATTAAAAATAAAAATTGCATTATAGTGAATATTGTTTTTAGTTTACTGTATAAGTTGGTGACGCCACAGAAAACCCGTCGCTCATTCGGAATCGGGACCCATTGGTTGGTAGCCCGTGCGCTAACCAGAACAACTCAATATTGTTTCGACACATCTTCATAATTTAACCTCATTGGACTAAGGGAAAAAGTCCTTTAGGTTTGTAGTAAATTCTCCAAAAATATATCGAAAACAAATTGAGCTCAAAATATTTGCAAGGTTAATTCAAACGAAAAAACAGAACACTCGAAAAACATTTCGTTGGCTAATTGCCGCCGGAAATGCAAACATTAAAGTTCTGGTAATTTCTAAGAGTAAGAACAGAATAGTCGGCTGCATAAGAAGTAGTTTCGCTAGAGATTAATCGGAGTGCGGTTTGTTGCAATTTTTTAAACAAATTTAAATCAGTTAAAATCTGTGTTCATTTGCGCTCCTTTTTTTTATGGGCAAGCACAAAAACTAACCTGATGAAAATTTGATCAAACGAGTATCTGTGATAAAAATAAGAACTAAGCAAATACTAATTGGATAACGGTGCATCTTATAAGAGGTAATGAAGGAAATTTTGCTTTGTGAATAATTTATTACCGGTATTTTCATGATTTTAATAAAGTTCTATGTATTTATCGTAAACCACTTACCAACACTTTCCTATAATAACATATCATATTCCGGAAAAACTGAAAAATATTTTAGTGATTTGTTGATTATATATCATATCATATCATGTTATTCTTTAAATTAGAACTGCTTTTTTATACCTATGTAAAAAACAAATTGGTGAAATATGATATTAGATTATGTAATCTTAGTGCCGTTTTCTGAACAAGTTGGAATCTACTTTAAGTTTGCGGCGTTGTGAAAGAAACGCGATTGAATAATTTATTCATGCTTTTATTTTATTTTATATAGTGTGTCCTTTCCTAGAAACGACAAAACGCCGTATTTGTTGTGTGTCTGAGAAGTATCTGTATTAAAAAATAGACGATCGTCGATCCTTTAGTTGTTATTTTCCGGATACTTTTTTACGTATTAAATAATAGACGATCCTTTAGTTGTTATATTCCGGATACTTTTTTCCGTGACTGTACATATAAGTATATTAGAGTGTTATTGTTACCGTTTTAAAATAACAAGCGTAAGCTATATTGCAACACAGGTCGAGTCAGCCCTGCCAGTAGAAAAGATGTGCCATTTCTATTATGAATAGGATAGGAATAGAGTATGAAATCCCCTGCTAGTTGAGATTCAACGATCGTGGATGATTGGTGCATTGCGGTGGCAATTATTTGAGTTGTTGACTACTAGTGATAGATCCTAGGAGGAGTGTATCTCCGGCAATAGTAGTTTGAACTATAGGTTAAGTTAGTCAAGTGAACTTGAATCTTTATTTTATTTGACTTCATTTTTCCTTCTGTGTTTCATTTTCCTGTTTTCTGATAAATTTTCATTCTGTAAATATTTTATATTTCAGTAATATACAATTCAATATGTATTATTTTATACATATGTAAAAGATTGTAAATCTTGTTGTACATACCAATTGTGTAAATAAATATGAAATACGAAACTTAATATAAGCAACAACAGAAGCGCAAAAAGTAAATAACTGAATTTTCCTACCAGTATTCTACATGCATTTGGAATAAGTTCAATCTTTGAATTTAATACGGTCAAAAGTTAAATCTATATCATGGGAAACTTCTTTTACATTTCGAGCACTAATGGTTCTTTCTGTCCATATTAATTTCTAAGATGTGGAACAGGTATATAAAAATAATTGTCTTGTTCTTAGAGACATACTATACACATTAAATAAAGCGCGCTAGTCAGGTGAGAAATTTTTGAAGCATAGAATATCTCTCTTACAAACATAATACTGGACTCCTTCTTCCCGATTCTAACTTTTGCAAGCCTGAAAGCATACATCTTGCATTATAAGCTAGTAAATTATTCTGACAACTCAATCCACGAAGAGCATATCAAGTGAAATTCCTCTGAATTGATTCAACTCGAATGATAAGTGTACTCGTGTAAGGATTCCAAAATACGGAAAGCTATTCTAAATAAGAGCAGACTAAAGAATTATATAAAGTTTTTAAGGTGAATGGATTATTAAAATCAGTGGAATTACATTTTAAGAATACCGAGCATTCTAGAAGCCGTAGCACAAATACAATCAATTTGCATTGAGCAAATTATTATTCTCAAAAATCACTCCATGTCCTTAATTTCGCTTGGTGTATCAATCTCGGTTCCACCAAGTATGTAACTATAATATAAAGGCCGAAAAATGCCGTGAAGTGTTGCACTTACCAGAATTTAAAATAAACCCATTAGAAATACACCAGTTGGAGAACGTATTGTTACACGCTACAAAGTGACACCAGCGACATCTGTTGCAAGTAGAAACAACTTTAGGCTAGTGACATCTTAGTAAACTTTGGGTTCGGAGAACGGAATATTCAGGAAGGTTCTAGCATAATTCGTAGAGTGTAAATACGGCGCTTCTCACATCCAGTGAACTATTTGGATTGCGATAATTAGAAGTACAGTTTTAGCGATAACTAAAGAGTTGATTTGATAATTATTTGTGAATTTGTGAGAGTAAGCAGTAAAGTTAAATAAAGTTAAATAATGAAAGAACTTTTGAATTATATCTGAAATATTGTGTTTTAAATAACGATCTAAACGTAACAGTATGCAAATTTTCTTGACGGCGAACGCAGTTGGAAAGGCTTTTTATCTTAGTAGCAAATATCTTTGAATCATCTCTATATGCGGATTCAGCACTACTTCATCAATAAAAATAATAAATAAGAGAGGACCCAGATGATAACTTGGGGCACACCAAACAAAACTTTGAAGTAAGACATTCACTCGAATCAATTTGAACAGATTGATTGTATGAAGAGATCCACTTTAGTAAAAACGAGTGAAATCCAGAAGCATTTACGAATAAAAGATTTCATAATGTCCGTATAAATATCATCTACCTGTAATCCCTCTTCAATTTGGTTGGAAACATAATGTTTAAACAGAACCAACTTTGTTGACGTAGACCAATGACAAGTCCATATTGTATGTTGTATAGCTACAAAGTCTTGAATCTATCTTATCTCCATCATTAGACTTTGATTAGAATACTCTTTAATCCTATTCATATTGCCATTTTCTAAGAGATTCATTGACTGACTTATACACTCTAACAACAGGGAAATGATGGATTGATGGATGGATAGATGGACAGAAATAAATACATAAAAGCTATAAAATCATCCTTACTGGGATAGAGTTGCTTACTATTTTTCTCCTTCCACAAGATTAGGTACCTATGAGTATACACGTGTTAAAAATATTTTTGTTCTTTTTGTTCTTCAACTATGGAACATGAAATATCCCCCATAGACTAAATTTTAATTAAAGCATTTTTTGTTTGAGCAAAGATTGAGTAGGTACCTGTAGAGAATCTCTTTCATCGGCAGAGTTGGAATTTACAGCACAATTTTGCTGAGGTTTAATTCACGATGCTATGGGGACCACACTCAAAAAACTTTCAGTGCACTAAAGAGAAAATTGCTTCCGAACGGATATGGCAGTGTTTTACTTCAAAACCCTTTCATGCTATCTACTTACTTTCATCAGTGAATAGCTGTGCTGGAAGTTTTATCTGTACCAAGACATCATTCATCGGTGGAAGTGGCTTTGACCTAACAGTTTTCCCTCTTGTGACGAAGAATACCAAAGTTCTGTAAAATACGAGTCGCAGAGATTATATTCGCTAGGAGGACTAGTAAAACATGTCTCGTCTTTTATCGGCACTTGCCTATCATTCTTCGAATGTCTAGACCTAAATTGAGGAAAGTGGATACAAACATTTTCTCAGAATTTTTTTTTTGTAAAATGTTGAAGAAATATTGCGATTTAATGTGGCCTTAAGTTTTGTATTCCAAGGGTTTAGAAACATAAGCTGTCTTCTTTTGTGTCCGCAGAACAGGACAGAACAAAAGATACACAAAAGAACGCGTCATACATTTTCATAGAAGATTTATAAGTGAAGCGAACAGTACAAATAGTTCGCTTCAATCGACAGAACAATTTGTTCTCTCCAGTAGATGTTAATTCTAGAACAAGGTACACAAAAGAACACAGCTAATATAGAAACAAATATAAAAATTGTTTATTTTGAGATATTGTTGGGTAAATAATGTCTTTTCTGATATCTGTGCCGTTTAGTATTTTTTTTTCCAAGCACTATAAAGATTAGAATTTAAAAAAAGGTATACTTGGGATGAGGCGATTAGCGTTTGGCAAGTAAATTAATGATTCCACTTAAGAAGGAAGAAAACAGCTCAGAAGGAGTTCAGAAAGGTCCAGAAAAACCAGACGCCAACAAGCTACTCGACGGAACCGAAACCGAATAGGCTAATTACTACACCTAAAGCAGGGGAGATGAAGAACCATTATACTAAAATCTTCTCATTACCATAGCAGAAGGACGTAGAAAAGGTGACAGATGGAGCTACTACAGAACAACTACCAGGAATCCGATAACGTTGGAGGAAGTGTCATCCGTTACTAAAAGTAGTAAGTCGAACTTATCCGGACCTGTCGGAGTTACACTCACAGACGTCCAGATTATACCCAAAACAGGGCCTGGTTCTTCTTTTTGACGTCATGATTTTCTTGGCGATCACGCCAGGAGCTTTTAACAACTGGGGGAAGACAATTTTTTTATGATGCCTCTAAAGCTCAGGAGATAACCTATGATGCCGTAGCACAGCCTTGGCTTGAAAGGAAGTAGGGGTAAATAATTAAGGATTATTAGGTTAAGACCTTGGCTTGGTGGCGGTGTGCATAACGCTTGAATATTTGTGGAACATAGCTGAGGAAGAAAACAGAGGATGGCAAACTGTTCCACATTCGTACTATTTTGCTTAAAAAGTATTCACGGAATTTCACGGTACGACCGGATTTGACTTCAAAGGTGTGAGGGTGAGCTCATGTGGTGCGCATAGGAAGAATTCTACAAGGGTTTCGTCAGAGAAATAGCCATAGAAGTAGCAATAAAAAAGAGATAGACATACGAAATTATGCTGGTGCTCGAGAGAATCAATATCTGTTATTAACATCTTAACTCTAATAAGCCGGAAGGCCTTTTTCTGAACTTTGTCTAACGCGAGCAATGCAGAGCATCCGGAAATGTAACAGTCTTTGACTAAAATTGCATGATGCATGTTTCAGTAGAAGGAGAAGAAAGTGATAAAAAATAATGCGTAGCAAACTTAAGTATCTACAAACAAATTGACTTACGATTTCATATACACATCTCCGTGGTGAATCAGGGGCGCTTTGGTAGCGCTGGTGAAGTTGTTCTCGACTGTGTTAAGAAGAGATCAGAAATTCTTACTACTCTTTTGACTAATAAAGATTCTCTGTCTAATTATTTTTTGGACGAATTGGAACTTAGCGCGCTGAATAATAGTTTTGCAGGTGTTATGTGCCTCCTTATAGATCTGTTTCAATTCCGCTTAATGGCAAAGTTCATAGCTTGAAATGCAGCTTCCTTGTATTTTATGGCTGTATAACATTGTTAAATCAAGTCGTCTTATTAGGTTTAATATCTTTGTATCTGTGCGGAATGAAATAATGAGATGTTATACAATAAAAATTCTAAAAACGTTTTCGAAAAAATAGTCTAATATTAGGGAAAGTCCTAATAATTAGTGTGCTCTCTGTGGTGTTGAGTTTAAATTTGAACTTTAAGCGGCTCTTAAACATGAATCAAAAACAAATCTAATTCCTCCTACCAAAAAAGTAATTCAGGCACCAAGAACAAAGTACGCGAGTATATTTCTGCTTAATAATGCAAATGTAACCGGATAAAGCAGGGTGGTGATAAAGTAATGAATTTTTTATCTGATTCAGTCTTCAACATTATATTTCTTATACATAAAATTGTAAAGACCGTGAATTATTATCTAACTTTGTCTGTATTTCATGTTTTTAAGATACTCGGCACATTTCTGCTTACTGCGTCAGCACGAAAAGGATATTGGTTTTATGTCTACATAGATCTAGGGTGTGTAGTATATTTTATAATGAAGATAAGATAATAAGATTGAGTTTATTCCGCTCTTCTTTTTTGGCTTTTATAATTTAAAATTAGTATTGACTGAATGTGGGGGAATTTCTATTAAACTTATCTAATTTCGGTGGCGTAAATACGCGGGAAGGGTGTCAATTGCTACATCATCTTATTTCTCTCTAGTCAACAATATGACCGGAAATTAAATTGGAGATTAAAATTAATAATATTATTGATAACATGATTCCGAAACCATTATATGCAGAATTTTGAAAATAAATTAAAAACTAAGAAATCAACTAAGCAAAATAAACGCTAAAATAAAAAAACAATATATATATCTACCTGTGGCCTGCAGGTAAACGTTATGCCAATCATTAGAAAATGTAGAGTGTTAGTCCAATCAATAAGGATTAAGTAAAGCCTTTGCCCTACAAGAACTGTGCTTTTTATGTATTTTACTTAGCTCTGGACCCCGATGAAAGATCCACGTTTTCACCCTTGGGGGTTACTGCGCAGTCCGCCATCCTAGATTAAAGGTATAAAAACTTGTTTTTTGTTTTCCAAATAATTCGTCAACGGTTGATCCGACGACAAAATGACTGCAACACATAAGCACTTTTTTTGTAAGCCTAATGTTTAACGAGTTACAGCGGTGGAAACGTGAACATTCTTCCACAGGATACGAGGTGATAGTAGTCAACAAGTCAAATAAAAAATTGTATGGAATGTCGGGAGGCGGGGTGGCATCTCCGGATTAAGGGTGATTAAGAAAATTTGCTAGTATGTCACAAAATACCATGTATCTAGTACGGTCACTTACATAGCATGTTGTATGCAGAACTTCATGGCATTTCCAACGACTGCTCGACCAGCCCAGTACTCCTCCTCTCTCAGGAGTTATGGTGGTCTAAACTAAGAACTTCGGATTTCATTACTTTTTTCTAATTTGACCTCTTTTTATACTAAGTTCATCATACCGTTTGTAACGCACAAAAATAGTGATAGTAGAGCAAAATGACTGCGACACCCATTCATAATATTAAAATTATTAAAATTAATTTTGATTTCGGCATGTCCGTCCGTCTGACCGTCTGCACCATAACTAACTCGTCAGCTGAAATTTTGCACACGGGCTTTTAAAAGAAAGTAAATTTAAGTTCGAAAATGGGACGAATCGGGTAACTCTTTCATAGGGTTGCCATACAAACATTTCTTTTTCAATATATTTTTGAACACTGCTGAGAACGCGTCGACATAGATAACTGAAATTTTGTACATGGTGTTGTCATAGTAATAGTAAATAAAACTTCAAAAATGGAATAAATCAAGCAACTCCTTGGTGGTGTTGGCATATAAAAAATTTATATTTTTACGTACACTATAAAAATGATCTGTCTCAGACGTTTTTATAGTACTGTCAAGTTCTTCAGAATATGAAATTCTATGAAATTGGTTATAATCAATTTTACTGTCAGAAAGATATGCGAAAAACCCGTTCCAAAATCTAACACTCACAGCTGGGTAACCATACGAAATTACATACGGGTATTCATGTACGGCGTCATATTGATTGGTTTTAGCCCATTTCTAGCTTTTTTACTTGCTTTTTACAAAAAGGTCATTAACGTCATTTGGCTCATAACCTATTCAGGTCATACCGAAATTAGACGATATGTTTTTAAAATAACATGTTTTTAGTCACTAAGGGAACAAATCATCTTTAATCAGGACGAGCATAACTCCTGAAATCAGAGGAGTATGAGGCTGGTCGAGCAGTCGTTGAAAAGACCATGAAGTTCTGCATACAATAAACTCTGTAACTGACCATACACCTAGAACTTTTGAAACGATTTAGAAAGCGAACAAATCAGAAACAAAAAGGCTGTTATTAATAATTAATTAGGAGTATTGTTAGTATGAATATTTTAGTTTTTCATATTTGTATGAAAAGTTAAGATGTCGGTCTTTGATAATGAAATGTTAGTAAATGAAATCCTTTTTTTGTTTCTTTTGAAAACTGTTATATATACTTGAGGTCCCGTAGACCGCATGTCATTGTTAGTGTCCTGCTACGAGGTGCCTCTTCCGAAAAGTCAGAAATAAGGTAACTCTTTAAATTTTGTGATAATTTGTCGATATAATCCCAGTCATAATGACCCGGTGTCATCGTCCGCGTGACTAATGTGACGTCATTTGCGCCAGATGAATCAATTGCTAATGCGACGTTACCTTGAGATTTAACTTTGGCAGGGATGAGTGAAATCAAAAACGTTTTACGAGCTCCAGCTGGCGCGTCCAAAAAGGAAAACCTGTTTTGCTGCAATCGCAAACATACCTCTATCATAAATTGCATTTTGTTCGTGGGACAACAATTGTTTATTTGTAGTACCAAATGAAGCCAAATCATTAGTATGAAATTGTTCGCCACGTTGCATGTCATATAAATAACTTAGCTGGTCAATTGGGTGAAGATATCCCCAAATATATCAGTTGTTCATTCGAGATAACTATGCAAATGACATCGATCATAACCAATGCTTCGTGATATATTTCAGGTGTCAAATAAAGATTTGCATTTTGATTTGTTGTTCGAATCCTGTGCAGTATATCTTCACTCATTGAATCTTTATATAGTTCCCATAATTGAAATTATTGGAAAACATGCTGTCAACAATATGGCGTATAACTGACAAAGTTTATGTAGAGAAGAACTAAATGCAGCATCGGCAAGTGTTGTATTCCAATGATTGTCACCTTCAAGCAATTACAGTTCTGGTCATAATTTGTAGGATATAATTTACCATTAACTGTTCTCAAATATTCGAATGATGTTGGCTCACGTACGTTTTTTAAATAAATATCGTAAATAAAAGCACTCACATTGTTTTGGATGAACAGCGTATAATCGGCCTAATGCATTTGCTACAAATATTCCTTCAAAAGCAGTAATAGAAATAGCTCGTTTGCGAGGCTGCCTTTTTTTATGGTTTATTCAATGTAAAATATGTTCAAATTTCTAAATAAAGTAATGTTCTTGCGAATTGACCGTAAATATTTTGTTGTTTAAGTGCCAACTATCGAAACGTGGCAAAGTCTTACAAAACTTAAAAATACAAAAACTAGGCGTATAAAGCTTTATAAAAATCTGGTGATTTTCCTTCCGATGGAATAAGATACTATTAGCTTAGTCAGGAACATAAGTTCTGCTTTGGTTTTATATACATACAATACATACGTTTTGTCTATGCAATGCAGTATTAAATCCAATAAAAAGGCATTTTGGTCATTTATAAATACAAAACGAAATTCTACAAGGTTTTCTAAAATATTGCAATACCTATGACAACAAAAAGTAATTTAACTTAGAATCTACTTGTAACCTGTTTGTTGAGTATTTCGAATCTATGCACAGTAATGACGCTGCTTATCTTAATGTTATTGATTTGACGCCCTCGGTATTCTCTGTCTACCAGCGATCTACTGCAATGTTTAAGGAACTTAAATTCTAGTACCAAAACTGACACTGACTGTTTATGCATTTCTATAATAAAGAAAAATGCGATTATACCTTGGCACATACTTTAACTTCAATTTTCAATATATCTTTACAAACAGGAATATTTTTAGATACTTGGAAAGTCTCCTTCATTACACCGATATTTAAATCTGGGTAAATGCATAACATAAAAAAATATAGAGGTGTCTCTGTTATGAAGACAACTCCTAAAATTCGTGACTTGCTGATTACCTCTAAAATTTCACTTTTAACTAAGAAAATTATTACATTTTGACAGCATGGATTTATTCCTGGTCGATCGTGTAACTAATCCAACTTCTAGAAGAGAGTGGAGGGGGGGACGGGTTAAATATTTCGAAACCCGAATAATATAGAAGGGTACAGGCAATTTTCTGCCTACTGTGTGAAATTTTTAAAAGACAAGTTCCGAGGTTTATGTCAATTACTGGCTTTGTAGCCGAAAATAAAAATTTCATATAGAAATCTTGAGAGTATACTGTGTATTTCGATCAGCAGTGCAGGACGATCTCATCAAGACAGCAATGAAGCCCTGAAATAAATACTAGTTCTCTTCCTAGGGTTTCTGAAATTTATGCCTGGAGTTACATTCTGCATGTTGATTTTATAGTTTGTAATACTCGTAGAAGTCTAGGATTCATTGAGCGGAATGCAAAAGACTTCAGAGATGTTCTCACTCTTAAAGTTTAAAAATAAGTAAATAAATAAATAACTTTATACTGAGAGTATTTTGAGAACAATTTATCCCAGATGAACTGAGAAAAGAGGTGGGCCGCTGGCACATTTTCTTTAGAAAACAAAAAAAAAGACAATATTTTTTTGTGTTTTTTTTTAGAAAATGACAAATAAATGATAAATTTCGAATCATAAAATATTGCAATTCGATATATTTTGGTCGAGTTTAGTTAGTTTCTGCGCATCCATGTTCACCGCACCGAGCTTAACAAAACATACGGACACGGAAAATTTCGATTTGCGCGAAAAATAAACGACAGATAAGCGACAAATTTCAGGATACCATATATATGTTAAATCCGATAAAATTTGCTAAGTAAAATTAACTTAGTAGGGGTTTTAAAATAGATAAAAAGAGTACTCTGTAATTTTTTTTAATTTTCTCAGTCAATCAACGACAAATGTCATCATACACAGTAAAAAACAATTCCCTAAAGTGAGTGGCAACAATTTGTGCCATAAAGTTTAGGTATTTGTCGATAAGATTATGAAAAGCCCCACCCGGAAAACTTATATTAGGTTTATATCCGTAAAATGTAAGTAGGTTTTTCTCCCCAAATGTAGGAAACTTTTGTTTTTTCCCCCGAAAATTTAGAAAATATTCCCTAAAATGTAGGGAATTGTCAATTTTTTTTATTTCTTTTCCTTAAAATGCAGGGAATTAAACATTTTTTCCCTAAAATGTAGGGACTATTCCATAAAATTTAGGGAATATTCCCTAAAATGTACGTAATAGGTGAAAGCATCACACTCCAACATAGGTGATAGAACACCACCCCCCTTTAAATAACATAAAACTGAGGTGAATAGCTCTTTTCTTATGTCCCATACTACTAAATAGTACGCAAGTTATGTTGGTACACTGGGCACGCTCAAACAAAATGTTGAAAAACAATATATGTTTTGTTTTCAAAAACAATGTGTGAATTATATAAACGAAAATATATTTCCATAAAGAATGTAAACTAATACGTAATTTATTGAATGTTCTCTTCTATATATTCAAGAGAGCTTAAAATTTCGGGAATTTTACTTCCTTTATAGGTTTTCTGGTGCCAAACACCTAAATTTATTGAATGTTCCATTGATTTAGGGAAGCTAAACTGATTATCCCTTTCTGTCAGAGAAAATTATATTTATTTTTATTGAAAAACGTGTCCTAAACTTAGGGAGTAGTACTATTAATTTTTACAGTATAAGTACATAATATTTGGCGATCGGTGAATTTAACTTAGCATTATCTTCAATTCTTTTTTTAGCAAAACAGCAAAACAAAAATAAAGCTTTAGATTTTTACAACCACTAAACGATAAGTTCAGAGGTAGTTCCGAACTAAATTAGACAAAGCTGTGATGCTAATTTTATGGAGGTGAAACGAAAAAAATGTTTTCATTCATCTTGAAAATGATGTAAAATTATAAAACCAAATTAATTTTCAATAAATTCATGAAGAGAAAAAAAAAAATGGAAAAATTACCACTGTCTGTAAACCGAATAAATTGTTCACATTTTTAATTATTCAGGACGTTCATCCTAACCCCTGGTTTAGCTTGAAGCTGTCTTCACAGTAAAGCACTCACGTGAACTTAGTTAATATGTACACACAATCATACATGTATAGATACATATATATAGAGTGCTGTAATTCTCTTGTTCATGAAGTGGATCCATTAAATTAAATAGAAAATTTTTTAAGCTGCCTGAGACAGAGATTCACACTAGTTAACTGAGGTATTCTACGCGAGGTTGAACGAATTATATATACATAATTTATATAGGTGTGAACGTAGGCGTCCCTAATGTGCTTTCATTACGCTTAATATTTTACATTCGCCACTTTTAATAAAGAATGAGGGAAACAATTTTAAATTTATAATTAAGTTTTAACATAAAGGCTTAGGTTAGTGTAAGAGCCGACTGCTAGACTAGTCTTGTGTAAATTTGTGTTCCTTTGAAATTTATGCCTAGGATACGTCCAAACACTTGATTCGTATCCATTTGAAGCAAAGCGAGGGAAGATGAAAAGTATTTTCATCATATTTCTGAGTTATCGGATATCATAAAAAAAAACATTCAGCAAATTACATAATAGTCAAGGGCACATGACAAAATCGATTAAGAAATGTCAGAAATATGATTATAAATCGCCTTAAGCCAAACCGGGTGGTTGGATCAAAGGCCGGGTTCGGCACGCATACATAAGAGATAATCTATTTTATAGAAGATTTCACACACATCATAAATCAAGGGAACTATTATTGTTCTACCAACAAAAATTCGTAGGTCCAGTTGGGTGAAAGCCACGTAGAAGATAATAGGTGGTGGCAGTCCAAGCTCCGCCAGTCACTTGAGTTAAATTATTTGAAAGAACTGCTTCAATAAATATTTTTTATTACAACACCAAGAAAAAATATCCCCAAGGAACCGAGTTACAGGTATAAAAAAATTACTGATGGTTGAGTTAGGTTGGACGGGTGCCACCAAGGCAGGCTTGGACATCTTCTCATTAGACCACTGATAGGTTCATTGTACACCATACACTGATCCATGGAAGTCTATCTTTCCAGAAGTAGCACCAGATCCACCATGATCCTCTAAGGAAACTTAGGATGCATCTAATCTCTTTACCTTGCAGTCTCCTCAGCTAAAAAAAAAAGTAGCTACCAAGTAGCCCAACTCTTTCAGTCGCTAAACCAGCACACTCGCAAAGCACATGTCGCAGGTTTAAAAATAGTAAAGTACCTTTCTAAAGAAGAACAGAGAAATTGAGATATTGTACTGATTTGAGTTCAGTGAAATTCGGCGGCGCTTCTAATCCTCTAGGAGTGATGCATCATCTCCTCTCACCTCCTTGCTCCTTTATGTAGTTTGCTTGCCTACACACGCATTGCAATTACTTGCACTTGCTATAACTCTTTGTTGTGTAGTGTGCGCCCATTTTTCGGTTCTTGCTTTTACAGGTAGAACTCTGCTCTGGACTGTGCTACAAATAATTCCTGAGCAAAGCTAGGTCGAAGAGAAGTAGACGTAATTCTTCTCAAGATGCACTCAACGTTCCTCATTTTTAAGATCCCCAAGATGCAACCAACACCCCTCATATCGGAGATCCTGCAGGACTAAATGCACCCTCGACTCTTCAAACAACGATCGAATTATGAGAGTTTTCCAAACACAGCCAACGCCAACTTTTTTAATACCGATTCGTCTTTTGATCGATTTGAATTAATACATGCATCCCAATTCGCAAGGTTATATCAACTTCCCCTAGAGCAAAATATCTACGTGAATATGTATCTGATATTATAAATACTTAGATAAAAAGGGGTTGCCGAAGGTATGGCTCATATTAAGTATTGTGTAACGAATTCTATCTCTTACTACTGAACTCCCTTGCAATAATATTGACCAAGTACAAAACTGAAGACGCGAGCGATTGATTCTCTTTTTGATATTTCACATGAGTAAAAGAGCCCTAAAGGATTTCATCAAGTCCGCCGAGATGCTTTAACGTGAAATTTTGGTCCACAACATTTAAGCTGCTGTCATATCATCAGATAGGATGTCGTTACTCGAAACTTACTTCTATCTAATGCAGTTTTTGGATACCCGGATGCTAACCCTAAACCAAACAGGTTATTATCATCTATGATGGAACATACTCGTACATATGTTTACATTCACAAATCTCCAACCTTTTATTTCAAGTATCCATATACATATTTTCACCACAAGTTCGTCAATCTCCTAAAACCTTTGAAAACGTTTCGAAAGTAACCTAACGCCTCAATTGCCTAAGAGTAAGATATATTACATCTATCATTTTACATATCTTTAAAGATTCCAAAAGCGTCACCTAATTCCACTTACCATCACAGATATAATCAGCACCCATCACAGATAACAGAAAAAGAAATGCTAACTCGTTCCTGAGCTGAACAGTATGGCCCTTACAGGAAGCATCTGGTGACTTTTGAGTGCCAAAACACAATACAGGTGGTCAAAATCACGAGTTTATTACTTTTATATTTAAATAAATAAAGAGGACGGAGACTGGACTGGTAGTCAATTAAGTAAGACAGGAAAAAGTACATTGGGAAGATGTGCCCATGTATAATGGCATAGAAATAAGAAACACAAGAAGAATCATATAGAACATCAGAAGTGAAATGCTTTCGCATTCAACTGGACGTATTCGATACCTCCAAGGTCCTAATTTTATATTTCACCGAAAAGTTTTTCATTTTGCATACTTTTTGACTTTTATTTTTTAAACAAGAAGGATAGAATCTAAGAAGAGAAATGCGGCTCGTACCTGTCAGAATCATTTATGTGTTAAAAAGGAGATGTCGCTACTTGTAATAAATGTGATGAAACTTCGCAGAATAAAAATTCAAAGTGGTTAATAAATAAATCAAAGTAATATCAATGAAAAGTAGCGGCCTCTACTTTCTCAAACGTAGATTATTCTGGGTACATAATCAATGTACATACTTGTATAATATTTGTAAGGGTGATGTCATATAATTTCGTCTGAAGAACAAAACACCATTGCCTTCTTAAGCTGATCTTACAACAATTTTTCAATTCTCGGCTATATACGTACAGAACAGAGCTTAAATAAAAGTATCAAATTTGTCGAAATTCACAAAGAAAAAATGTATTACTATGGAAAAAAGGGTTTTTCTGGTATTACATTTAATCGATTGAAACTGTTTCTGTTATTTGAACGCTATGGTCACATGTAATATTTCTTGCATGTATTCCAGTACTTTGGGCAATAATTTATATATTGTCAATATATACTTGTTGTTTAGAGTTTCACCATTTCTGAATTCCATTCTCATTCCACAATTTTATATTGCTCACTATAATTCTCGCTTTATAGACACATGTCATCGAATAGAAAAAATGCTTCCTTCATTGCTGGCGTCCAACCACATAATGGGCCTTTCAAATTTTCTGTAATTGCTTAAGGTCTAATATCCTTCATTGGTTGCCACGAATTTACCGAACAAAACGCTGAAAGTTCTAAATTCAAAACATTTCTTAAGTATCTATAAGCGGATGGAGATCTAACGACAGATTCTTTTATATTGATTTTCGTTTTCATTCGATAAAACCATTTAAAAAAATGCTTTAGCATGCGAAATAATATTTTGAGGAGAATTAGTAAAATCATTGATAGAGATGTTTGTTTATTTTGTGGAACACAATACTTAAATGAAAGTCATAGTGCTGTGATTAAAGATTTGCGACTTATTAATATGAAATCAATCGAATGGAAATTGCAATTAAAACTACATCACATACTAAATATAGGCTCAAAGTGCCATAGTTAGTGCGATGGGAACACAAATAAATAAAATCAAAAGTCCTCGACTTCATTAATTGAAATTAATTTTCTCTAGCATCAAAGGCATGTCGATTTAGGGTGACATTACACACAACTTGAAATTCGTTATAAGGAGGAAGATGAAGCATACCCCTCCATTTAAGAACTCTTAGGGTAAAAACTAAGAAGTAAGAATCTCCTTTGTACGCTCTTAATACGATCGGAGTGATTGTTGTAAGAGATAGAGCAAATAGGACTAGCATATTCCAAAATGGGTCTAACAAGAGTGGTAAAAAGTTCTTTTGAAATATAGATATCTTCTAATTCTTTTGCCCAGCGCTTTACAAACCCTAACATTGAGTTCACACTATTAACGATATGATCTATGTGGAAGTTAAAGGTGAATTTCCAGTCAAAAAATAACCCAAATTCATCTTTATCAACTTTCAAAAGAAACAACCCATTCGCAACATAGACAACATTCGACGGTACTCGCTTACAAGAGCAAATGGTTATCCTACATTTATCAACGTTTAAAAAGAGACAACTCTTTGTCCAAATCATCTTGCAATTGAGACAATCGTAATACGAATCGATAGATTTACGCATTTTAAAATCATCTACGGATATTAAAAAATTAAATTTGGTAACTACATACGAAACAAAATTTTCGAATAATATGGAGAGAAAAAGCCCTAAGTGATTACCCTGTGAGCCACTGGAGTAAGGAATTGCGTCCTAAGTTTGCGATCATTAAGATAGGATGATAACCAATTCAACAACCAAATAAAAAAACCAATTTATTTATCAAAAGATAGTGAGGAATCATGTCAAAAGTCTTGCTGAAGTCTGTACAAATACAGTGAGTTTCGCACCCACGCTCAAATAATTCGATATAAGTAGATGCAAACTGGAACAAATTTTGTTGTTATTCGCCTTTCCTTCATAAAATCATGTTGATGAGGATTAGGAGCTGCACTATAATGAAAATACAAGAATTCATGTAAAGAAGCTTCAGGACGATAGTTGGTAACAAGCTTCCTTTAGGGAGTCTGGTTAAATATATACTATAAAACAAAGTTGTGTATGGCAATACGAAGAAAGGGTTACCCAATTTGATCCATTGTTGAACTTGTATGTGCAATTTTTATGCAAACGACGCATACCAAGTTTTAGTTCTGTATGTCGACGGGTTCTCAGGCTATACCCATAAAACCCTACGAAAAGAGTTTCTGGATTGGTCTCATTTTCGAACATAAATTAACTTTTTTTCTTAAAAGGCGCACGTGGAAAATTTCAGCACTCTAAGTGAACACGTTCTCGCGTTAATTTTTTTCAATATGGAACCAGGAATACCATCCGTATCACTCCAGAAACTCCCGGATATGGCTGATATTGGGGTAAGAACAGTTGCTTCATCCAATACAAGATCTTTACTCTCGAGTGAAGTTAACGGAAATTTTGTCAAGCTATTAAAATTACTAAAACTTACAGTCTATGTCCGAAAAGGCGGTAATAAAGAAACCACCAAAGAGATTAAAGATTATCGCAACACCGCTGCTTTCAGTGCCCCCAAGACTTAGGGCGGTTGGATAACCATCAACCTTGAGCTTTAAACTGACAAGTTTCAAGAACTACAGCGACTTAGTACGTAAACAGATCTTAATTCTATTAATATGACCCTCTGAGATCAAAAATATGGATGATCCGAAAATGCTAAATAGTTCTCATCCGTTCATTTCCCGAGACACAAAACTTTTTTTTTTACGTTTTTTAGACCCTTTATGGAGTTATTAAAGCACGGTTGACATGAACCAATGTTATTATCCTAAGGTCTCCGTATGCAGTGGGCTTGTGGAGAGACGAAGTCGGAACGGAGACATGTTCACGGCACCAACTAAAGATCGCAACCTGTTTTCAACCCATCCATCCATCCAAGGTTTTATATTCCACTCGTGTATCTTAGTGACTTCTAATATGGAAAAAACACTACAAATAAATTTGGTTACGCGTATGGAAAACCAAGGTCGTTTCTTTAAAACGGAGGGGAGAAAGTTAAAAAGTTTCGAATCATTAGGAATGTCTTGAGAATATCTATGTAATAAATATATGAAGGAAAACTCTTACCCTTTCACTAAATCATAATAAAATTTTATATTCCTCTCGCCATGTTCGAATACTGCATGGATTAGTGCTGCACTTAGCCGTTAGTCCATATTGCCTTCTATACTTTTTTTATGATAACTGTACAATTCTTTGCTTGTTTCACCTAGATCTATCCGGACCTGGTCGTTTGCATATTTAAAAATTTTCAAGTGTATGTACGAGTACATATACATACGTATCTGAAAAACAAGCTCGACGATATCCGCTGTCTCCATTTTCGATACTATAGTTAATGACATAATTTACTAATATTAATAGAGTCCATCTCATGCGCAAATTCGACTGCTTTATTCTTCTTCTACATAAAAAAACGATATTGTACAATCTACATGCAAAAAAAAGGAAAATTATTTTATTTGTGGAGACAAAGTGTCAAGTTCTAGTTCGACTCATCAACAGGTCCCCGAACAATAAATTGATTGACTTGACAAAACTAATGAAAATGAAAAAAAATATGAAGACGGGAAAAAAATACATAAAAAAGTTAAAAAATTTAGAACAATGGAAAAAATCTAGATTAATTCAAAGTGAAGTGATCTATATAAGCCCCGCAATGGGCTGAAAAGCAAGCGTTTCGTGGATTTAATATGGAGATGTTGCCTCATATAGTTCATTCATAGAATTTATTCTGAGTTTTTATGACTTTAGATCAGTTTAGTCTTTGTCAAGCATCTACGGCAAGCAGAAACTCAGCCGTACTGAGGAGTATTGATGTTTCTGCTGATACGAAACGCTTACTTTTCAGCCCATTGCGAGCTTATACAGATAAATTCACTTTGCATTAATCCCAAAATTTTCTCATTGTTCTAAATTCTTATATTTTTTTTTGTTAGCCTTCTAATTTTGTCTGTGTATTTTTTTCCATTTTCAGTTGTTTTTACGAGTCACTCAATTTGTGGTTTTGGGACCAGTTAATGGGTCGAACTAAGACTTTAAACTTTGTCGCCACAAATCAAATAATTGTCTGAAAGAACAAATAATAGAAACTTTCCTTGTTTTTGCTCTTAGTTTGTACCGGAGAATCCCAAAAAAGTTTTCTTGAACAAATAATACTACAGAGTACGGTAGCTTTGTAAAGAAAACATAATTAAAATGTTCAATGGTAAATTTTCATTGTATAGAAAGTTTTAATACCAAAATTCCTTTTGTTTTAACAATTCAGTTATATTTCGCTAAATTCTGACCAATATTTTATTAATGTAAGAAATATTTTTGACGCCCTAGACAAGAATCCTAAAACGATTCCATTATTTAATTGAAAAAATTCACAAATACAAATTTTAAGTAACTTTAATGTAGTCGCAATATACAACATTTCAACCTATAAATAAAACAATCATAACTATTCTTCATCATCATCAACATCAATCTTAAATTCATCAACTTATATTTTGCTCAGTTCTTTTGTTAAAACGAAATTTATGAATCCCTTGAGGTTGACAATGAAATTTCGTTTTTGCCAACAAAAGTTGTACCAAAAAAATAAACATGATAACTTCAACCAGCTCTAAAAATACGTTGGTATTTAAACTGCAGAGCACATGAACCAAAGCATTGTAGAAGCCTGGGTAGCGATAAAGAAAATTGGAATTTTGAAAACATAATGAAAATCACCAACAATTTTCACAAAGCTTGAAACAAACTCTGCAGTTCTGCTGCTTTTAATATCAACAATTTGATTAATTGCTAAGCTTTGTTTCTGGTTATCGAATCGATTCATTTCATTGCAAACCGATTTCACGTAAATATTGAAATGTTTAAATTGTAATGTCACCACAACAATAGCCAAAAACATAAGTCGAATAAAATAACTGTCAGTAACCGAACATATAGTCGTACAAATGCAAAACAATAACTAAAACCTGATGGCGGAACTTTACACTCAAAAGTGAATAGTGCTAGAATTAAAAATCTTAATACACTTAAAATAATTTTCAACATGACAAACATTAAATATTCAAATCGATAAAGTTTTGCTCTGCTAGACAGTTACGAATTTCTCTGAAATATCTAATCATCCGATTTAATTGGAATACCCTAGATTTGCGTTCGATAATTTGTTATGTGAAGCTTGTTATGATGTTCGTATAGTCCTGAGTTGATTTCAGATGCAAGAAAACTAGTAAAAAGTTTTTAGGACTTTTCATTACAACTGCTCCAACATAAATTATATGAACGGGTACGCTTGAGAGTAAAAGAAATCCACACACGAAAGCACTGTACACAATAGAAGTCGAGGAATATTCAATTAATCCATCCGTATTCAAATTAAAATTCATCAGACCTAAATATTTCGAACAATAATATAAAAATTTAATGACCTAATAAAAAGTAGTCTCATATAAAGTTCCTCTAGGAGTATTATTTGGTGTCGGAAAAATATGGAAAGTTTGGAAATTGAAAGGGATACTGTGTGACCGATTTAGGCATTGCGATAAGAAAAGCAAGCTGACAAAATACAACCCAGCCAATTATATAAAAGAAAAAGTAACTATTATTATTCAAATAAAGCCACTACACGTTTTAGTATATGAGTGACTATGATTTGGTGAGAATTTTTGTTAGTACGTTATAAAGACTTATGCAATGGTTACCTCTGAGCACTAAACTTAAATAATAACAAGTAAAAAAGCTAGAATTGGTCTAAGACCAATTCTTATGATACCCTAGATGAATGCCCGTGTAAATTTCGTAGCATTACCGATCTATGCAAGTTTGATTTTTGAAGTGGTTTTTCGCATATATTTCTAGAACGGTTTGTCGGACAGAAAAAATGATAATAACCAATTTTATAGGATTTCGTATTCTGAAGAAGTTTTTAGTACAATAAAAATGTCTGGGACTGATCGTTTTCACAGTATACGTTAAAATCCAAAATTTGTATATGGCAACACCAAGAAGGAATTGCCCGATTTAGTCTATTTTTTTATTTGCTAGTACAAAGAAAACACCATGTACCAAATTTCAGCTCTCTGTCCAATCCATTTTGCTCTACCACCATTATTTCGAGGTGTTACAAACGGAATGACAAACTTAGTATACCCCTTTAGATTTCATCTAGGGTATAAACAGTTACAGGAGTTTAAATGGATAAATTCACGCACCGAAGATCTTATTTACAGCTGCAGTTGATAACTATGTCAAAAGATGAGCGACACAATTTTTTGGAGGAAAGAATTAGAGGCCGACATCAAAATTTAAGAAGTGTGGGAATTCGTATGACCAGAAAATTGCACTGATTTAGCAAAAGAAATTCCTGTACACATTAAAGCTGCACTAAAAACAAGTAAAAAAGCTAGAATTGGTATAAAACCAATTCCTTTGATACCCTAGGTGAATGCCCGTATAAAATTTCATATGGTCACCGATCTATGCAAGCTTGATTTTTGAAGCTGTTTTTCGCGTATATTTCTAGAACGGTTCGTCAGACAGAAAAAATGATTATAACCAATTTTATAGGATTTCGTATTCTTTTTTTTGAAATTTTATTTACTATAACTATAAAAACACTATGTACCAAATTTCAGCTCTGTATGTCGACGCGTTCTCCACCAGTGTCCAAATATATTTATAGTGGAAAACAAAATTTTTGTATTGCAACCCCACGAAGGAGTTTCCCGCTTTGTCTCATTTTCGAACTTAATTTTACCTTTTTTTTTAAGTCCGTGTACAAAATTTCAGCTCTCTAAGTGAACGTGTTCCTGAGTTATCGTGAGGACCGGCAGACAGACAGACGGAGGGACATGCAAAAATCAAAACAACTTTTTATATTGCTTTAGTGTCCAATCCATTTTTCCGACCATCATTATTTACCCTATACATTTCATCTAGGGTATAAAAAAAGACGAATAAATGGTATCCACCAACAGGTCCTCTCAATAGTGTGACGATAATAATTAAATGTTGACTACTCATTTCCTCTTTCCTCTAGTTTCCGCATCGTGGTGTTGCTTGTTTGTTTCGGGTTGTAAATTAAATCTAAAAGTTATTTTTTTCCCAATTATGGCTCCGACACGTGCAACATTACGTAATGAATCAACATCGGACTTCAGTTTGAGTGACATTAAAGTTTTGTTCACTAAACTTGAGGAGTCTATTAATGTGAAGATAAGCCAACTTGATGATAAACTTTCAAATTCTATTCGTCAATTTATGTCAGGAGTGAATAAAAATATCGCAGATATTAACTCCAATATGATTCAATCCGATAAGCGTCTGTCAGTGATGGAAAACAAAATTGAAGACCGTGAAAGATCTTCTAAATCCAGAGATGCTTTTCTCAACGGAATACCTATGTTACTCAACGAAGATGTGAATAGCTTAGTGAATAACCTAGCAGTAACCTGCCAGCACGATTTCGATATGAAGCCTACTGCATTTAGACTTGTTACCAAGCGATCAAGCGACCAAGCGACCAAAGCGATCCGTTAATAAATTTATCTATTTTTATTTATGAAAGCATTACGACACGGAATCAGCAACTCTTTCACCATGCCATGGACCTGAAACGCAAAAAAATTAATCACGTCTGTTTTTACGATGAATGGATTTGTTTTTATAAAGAAGAACAATGATGATTCCCCCGTTAAATTAGTGGATGCAAACCAGCTGCAGCATTTAACCTCAGTAAAGTAGTAGTGCATTTGAGCAGAGTTAATGTCAGAATTGCACTTTGCGCATTATGTATATCACGTTAAAATTGGATTTATATTTACCTTTTTGTTTTTATTTTATATTTTATCAGTTCTTAACTTCTCTTTTTCTATATCTAGCTAAGTTTTATTTATTATTTTCTTTTTCTTTTGAATTTAAAGTGTTGAAAGCACTTATGATTATCAGCAGTGTAACATTGGATGACAATGCTATGGTTGGTGCCATGGATGAATCAGCTTTTATTTGTGAATTTGTGTCATTGAATCGTGGGGCCCTACATATATGCCACCTAAATGCATGGAGTCTCAGGTTACATTGGGATGAGTTTGAAAAAGTTTTTTCTAATGGCGATATTGATATTATCTGCATTTCACAAACGTGGTTGAATAATCGAAATTGATGATATTGTTGTAAGCTTACCGGGCTATTATATTATTCGTAATGACAGGACACGCTCCATTGGAGGAGGTATTGCTATTTTCGTTAGAAGCAGTCTGAAATGCTCCTTGGTTTCTTATTCTACTAGCAACTCTCCCATATGTTAGTATTTATTTATTAAGGTTAATATTGGTGCACAGCCTGTTTTAGTTGGATGTGTCTATAAGCCACCGCGCGTGTCAGATTTGTGTACTTTTTATGAAGTATTTCCTGAGTGTGCCTGTTTATTCTCCTCAATTATTATTGTTGGTGACTTGAATATAAATTTATTATTCGAAAGTAGCCAGAGTAGAGGGTTGCTTGGTTTCTTTGAAAGCCTGGAACTCGAAGTCATAAGTGTAGCTCCAACTAGATTTCATCAGAATGAAGCGTCATTGTTGGGCTTAGCCATTACCAATCAATCTCATAAGCTTCTGCTAACACGTAATTCGTTGATGCCGAGCTTAAGTGATCATGATGCAATTTTTTCCTCCTTTTCGTTTGAAGTTTGTAATAATTGCAACAATATCTTTCAGTACCGTGACTTTAAGCATATTGATTTTCATACCCTGAATAGCGAGATTAACAAGGTACAGTGGACAAATATTTATCATATCGCCGACATTAATGGCCAGGTGGAATTTTTTAATGATAACGTTAACGCCCTGTTTACGTATGGAACCTCAAGCCCAGAATGGTTCTAGACTTTATTAACAGTCTAAACCTATAAATGGAGCAAATTCAACGGGGACTCACAATAGATCTTTTAGGTCGCAGTGATTGCGAGGCTAACATTTAACAATTGCTCTTGCAATTGTGAGAAAAAAATTATAAAAAAGAAAAAATGGAAATAATCAATCAAAGATTTCACTTAATACAACAAATTCTTTATTATAAAACTTTTAAACTTTTTATTTACACCGATTTTTACTTTAACGAACTAATTATTTCGCGGCCGTGCCGAATTAAGTTTTCTACTAGACTAACTTACATTTTTAATTACCTTCTCTTCTTTGCTCTACGAGCTTTTAAGAAAATTGCAGTTGGCGGATTATATTTCACTTCGTTTGATAATTTAGCCGTGTGAAAGAATGTGTACGTGACAAATTGTGTGAAAGGAATGTGTTATTTGGATTCTTAATAAATTGCATTCAAGAATTATTTGGATGATAATATGATATTTATAAATTTCAGGCGTAAGCGGTTTCGTGCTGTGAAAATACCGGATGATGGAATAGGGTGTCATGGTCTGATCGTGGGATACTTAATGCACTGAACGGAAAGGTAATTATGATATATGTATATGTTATATGTAATTATTATATTATGGATTTGTTTTCTATAACTCCCCCATCGTTTGATTAAGGCTCCGACGAAAATTTTAAAATAGTTTCTCTAACCGCAATTTTCTTATTTCTCTTTAAGTATAATATTATTATAATAATGGCAACTATACTAACAATAATGATAAATTTATACTTGACGATACTATGTTAAATATTCTGTTATTCTTTGAATGCATTTCTATCAACTCCCTATTTCTTACATTTTTGAAATACAATTCGTCTAATTTTATATCTGGTACGGTTTTTCCTTCCTTAATTTTGGTTACAAAATTTGGTAATATGATTTTGTCGTATATTGCTTTTTCAAAGTTTTCAAACGTTTTATTAATTTTTTTTTTTTTTTATTATTTAGCCAAGCTCAGGGGATACCCTATGATGCAAAACACAGCATGGCAGGAAGGAGATAGGGAAAGGATTACGGGATATGAGGAGAGTGGCGGAGTGGCCGATGTACGTCGCCCTTAAACTTCCGAAGATTGTATGCCGGGGGAAAAACAAAAGATGGTAAGCTGTTCCACATTCGCACTGTTCGGGATAAAAAAGCATTACGGAATTTTACTGTACGGCCGAAAGTAATTTGAAGGGTCAAAGGATGTGCGCGGTTTGCAGCGCGAGTATTGCGTGCAGGAATCATTCTACAAGGGATTAGACTAGATATTTCATCAGAACATTGACCATGCATATAGCGATAAAGGAGCGAAAGGCATCCAACATTGCGGCGGTGCTCGAGTGAGTCGATATGACAAGTTATTGCCAAATCGCCAATGAGCTTGAAGACTCTCTTTTGGACAATATCCAATGAAGCTAAGGCTGTGCGACCAGCCCCGGCCCATATATGGGAGTTTTATTCCATTCTAGGTCTAATGTAGGACTTGTAGAGGAGCGCTAGATTTGACGGGCTGAAATATTTCTTACACCTTTTCAGAAATCCAAGACATTTCGATGCTTCTTTGAGAAGATGTGATCTGTCCAGTTTAACTTACTGGAAATATTAATGCCAAGAATGCTTAGTGACGGTGAATCAGAAATTAATGCTCCATCAAAAGAAACGGGTGTGGTTAAGTTATGATCTTGTTTTAATGAGATAAGACAGCTTTGGATCTTTGATGCATTGAATTCGACGCGATTCGCTTTGCCCCAAGCGAGGATATTGCAAAGATCGTTATTCAATGATCTAGTCATGTAATCTCGTTTAACACATGCGGCATTCCCCTTGGATTCAGCAAGAGTGCCAAAGGAGTAAGCGAAATCAAGGGTACTGTCATCTGCGAAACTATGGATGGGATTGAAAGTAAGGGAAAGCAGATCATTAATGAAAATTAAAACGAGAGTTGGAGAGATAACAGAGCCTTGAGGTACACCGGCAATTATGGGATGCGGTTCAGATGTAACGCCATCTAATACAACACGTATTTGGCGACTAGATAGGAAACTTTCAATCCATAATAGAAGAGGAGGGGAGAGACCAAGTGCTTTAAGTTTGGCTAAAAGGGCTGGATGCCAGACTCTATCAAAGGCTTTTGAAATATCTAGGGCAACGATTTTAGACTCACCAAAATTGTGAAGACTACGGTTCCAACGTTCCGTAAGAAAGGTCAGCAAGTCTCCAGATGAGCGTCCAGCTCGGAAGCCATATTGGCGATCGTTAATGAGATGGTTAGTTTCTAGATACTTCATTAATTTTGAGTTAAGGATAGATTCAAAAACCTTTGAAAGAATCGATAATTTGAGGGATTGCTACCCTCTCCTTTCTTGGGAATAGGCTGAACGTGAGCTAGTTTCCAAGCAGTTGGAAATTTTCCTGTCGAATAAGACAAGTAGAATAGTTTGCGCAGAGGTTTAGCCAAGGATAAGGCACAGCTTTTAATTAACAGGGGCGAAAAACCATAAGGACCTCCGGCTTTGGAGATGTTGATCCCCTTAAGAACCCTGAACACATCCCTCGTACGAACGTGTATTGGCTCTTGTACAAATTCACACGGGCGATGTAAAACAGGTGTTTGTGAAGTGGGTGGAAGACAAGAATTTGAAGCGAATCTAGCAGCTAAAATATTAGCTTTATCCAGGGAGTCAACAATCACTTCACCATTATTAAGTAGTGAAGGTATAGAGGAACTGGTGAAGTTGTTCCTGATGGTTTTGACCAGGGACCAGAAGCCTTTGCTACCTTTGCGGCTCGCCAGGATTCTTTGTCTAATATTCTGGTCAAAAAGAAATTTTTCTCTCTGGATAATGGACTTGCAGGTGTTCCGTGCAGTCTTGTACACTTGTTTCATTTCCGGACATGTATTCAATTCATAGGCGCGAAAAGCAGACTCTTTCGCTTTTATAGCTTGGTTGCACTTATCGTTAAACCAGGAGCGATCATGCTGTTGTTGAGATCTGCTGTAAGAATACGGAATGTATTCACGCATGCCAAGATTTAGTATGTTACTAAATTCTAATGTGCATTCATCAACATCCCTCGAAGCAAAACAGACCGACCAATCAATTTCTCTAAGATACTTATTGAGACTTTCCCAATCAGCATTCTTATAGTGCCAAAGTAGCCTACTTGTAGGTGGAGAAGTAGGGCTTCACAGGTTTGAGGTGGTAAATTGAGCCGTGATTAACCAATGGTCTGAATTTCCGAGAGGGGAACCGACTGATATGGAACATTTGTCCGGATGAGATGTTAGAAACAAGTCGAGTAAATTAGCTTTATCTCCACGTGTATCAGGAATTCGCGTTGGTGCATCCACTAGCTGTTGTAAATGAAATGATTCACAGAAGAGCCCAACGAAACGGCCCACAGGACTTATGGTAGAAGAAGGTCTGAGCCACGGTATATTATGAACATTAAAATCGCCTGCCAGGACGATTTCGGAAGAGGGGGTAACAGAAAGCAAATGATCAATATTGTTGGAGATATCGTCAAATACGGATACCGTGTCGTCATCAGATATATTTGGGCTGCGATAAAGGAAACAGAAGTATATGATGTGCTTGTGAAGTTTGAACCTAATCCAGATGTAATTAAACTCTGGATTGGCAGATGGAAAATCTTGAAGAATAGTAAAGGCAACATCATTCCGAATATATACTGCGATCCCTCTATGCTGAGAAAAAAGAGGCACGTAGCTGTAACCAGGGACGTGATACTGATTAATATCAGCATCAGAAACGACCTTGGTTTCACTTAGCGCAAGAATTGCCGGAAGTTTTGAGTTAAGGTGGCAGTACACCGAAAACCGATTTGCTCTTAATCCGCGAATGTTGCAGAAATCTAAAATAAAATTCTGCATGCTGAAGGCAAAAACAAAAAAGCAAAAAAGAAAAAAAGCGACACACAACAACACAAATATTTTTTAATTTTATTAAGTAAGTACCACTCAATTTCATATTTAGGTTGTTACAGTTTTGCTTCATTATTGTTTCTCGTATGTTTTTTGTTATTATAGCACCTGTAGTTATTTCCTTTACCTCTACAATATTTGTAATTATCTTGTTGCAATACGCTTCTTTTGAGTTCATAATATTTTTAATACAATTATCATTTATTTCTAAAAGATTTTTCTTTAGGTTGTCTTTTACTGGAAATTCAAATGCTACATTTTTATCGTTTACCAGAATTTCTTTGTTTTCTAGGAGTATGGATTTATTTTTGGGAGTCCGGGAGTGGCTCAATTAGGACTTTCGAATAATTGTTCTCCGCAAATTGCGGAATAAGTAGGACGGTTATTATTTGATCTCGGTAAATAGTTATCTTTATTTCCTGGAGACTATCGGTACCTGTAATTAGTTCTAGTTCTTCTTTACCTAAAATATTTCTTGTGAGTATCCCTAATTTGCTAGAAAACAAAATTTGCTCTATATTGCTCTATATCGTCTACATGGCTTCTAAGAAGTATCATGTCGTGATTGGTCTGGTATATTGTATTAAATTCATTTCCTGTTCTAGAGTTATTACCCTACCTGTCAATTCTTTGTTAAAAGAGTTCAAGTAGTTTTCTATTGTATACTGTTGATTTCTGATGTGGTAAGTTATATTTTGAATTTGGTTGGATAGTTCTTTATTTATAAGGACCTGCTTATTACTCTCATTGGTTAACTCAGTATTGTACTCAAATAGTTTATCTAGTTTGTTTTTGATCTGAACTTCGTCCTCGTGGTCCATTGTTCCAGCTAGATATTTGAGGCCTGTACCTAGTATATTCATGAGTGCTCTTTTTTCTTTAAAGTGAGGTTTGATATTTTCTATTTTAGCTTCTAATAAAATGAGGCTTTGGTTAATGGTATTATACATTGGTTCTACTAACTTTGACTTGGGTTTGAATGCCAGGAAGTTTGCTTTTATGCGATTCTTTGCTGTTTCGAATTCCGTTACATTGACTATATGTATGTAATACCTTGCGATAAGTCTTTATTACCTTAATGTTTTCTATGTTCATTGTCAAGTAGCCGTTATTGTTGTTTAGATCGTTCAGGTGTATTTCCTGTGTCTTGTCCATTGGTAGCATTGTTGTTACGATTGCAGTTAGTATCAGTAGTATGTGTGTCATCATTGTTTCCTGAAATGAAAGTTTTTGGTCTATTAGTTCGTTTTGTTCGGTTCAGTGTACTGTTAGTTTTTATTGTTGGTTTGTCTATGGTTTGGCACTTTTTCTTTGGTTTAACGTGTGCCCTGTAATATTTGTATCGATTATTGACGTCTTCAACGTGGTCTTCGTCCACTTTTTCTGTGTTGATTTTTCTATATTTTCAGTGGTTCTTACCTCCTCTTATTTCTTTTATTAAATTTTGACCATCTTCCAGCGGGATGTTTTTCTATTTTGATTAATTTTTTCAATAACCCTTTGATTTTTCTCTAAGGTTTTACCGTAAATTTCCTTGTACTCTTCGCGGTGTACTTTCCCATTAATAAAATCGATAGGTCTTTTATTAGTAGTTGAATGTATAGTGTTGTTATAAAATCCTATGGTCTTTAAAATTTTCTCCTCTACTGTTCCTTGGTTGCTTATTTCGTCATGTTTTAAGAGCCGACTGTGCTCGTTAATGGTGTTATGTAATCGCTCGATGTCAGCATTTGACGTATGATTGCTGTTAGATGTAAAATGTATTTCTATATTTCGATTGGCCAGGAATTCTCTAAGAGGTAGTGCTTTGAAGCCTAATTAATTATCCACTACAATTTTTTTGACATCACCGAATTGGCTAAAGTAATATAAAAGCGCTCTCTTAAATTCTGTCCAGGTCCTTCCTAGAAGTTTTATTGCGAAGGCATGTTTTGAAAATTTGTCTATGGCGGTCAAAAATAAGGATTTTCCTAATGTGTAGAATACGTCTACATGTATTATTTCTCTTGGGTTCCGAGGTGTTTCGGTAAACTTAAACAAAGGTTTTGATGGTTTCCTAGAGTATTTTTCTGTGTTACATATATCGCAATTGTTTATAAATTGCGTTATGCGTTGCTTTAATTTTAGGTTATAGTAACATAGTTTTAATTCTTTAAAAACTTCGTCTATCCCTCTGTGGTTATTTTTCAGATGTTCCTTTTCTATTAAATTTGCAAGTTTCTCTTCGTCGGTCACGTCCTCTAGGAATATAGGACAGCGTATTATTTTAAATTTGCGGTTGCCTGAAAATTTTTGGCTAAATGTGGTTTCAATAGTATGCAAGAAATCTTCGTCCGTAGTATAGATTGCATTCAGTCCATTTGGGTTGAAATGGTTTTTTAGTAACATAACAGCGGTTGATTCGTCAAAAAACTTCATGTATATGGTGGTACGGTTTTTATCCAGTATTTTACTATTTTTTATTTTTAGGGATCCTGTGTTTGATTTATGGATTACAAATTGGGTATTGAATACATTTAGTGCTGAATTGCTGGTGGGTATTACGGGGTCTTCGATTAATAAGTTCCATTCTGTAGTTTCTATGCGGGACAATGCGTCTGCATTGCTATTTTTCGTACCCTTTTTGTATCTGATTTCATAGTCAAACTCAGATAGTTTTAACCTCCTTCTAATAAGTTTAGAGTTTGGTTCCTTAATTGAAAATAACCAAGTTAATGGCTTGTGGTCGGTTTCTACTATGAATTTTCGACCGAAGAGGTATGGACGGAATATTTCGTAGCCCACACGATTGCCAATAGTTCTTTTTCAATTGTGCTATAATTGATTTCATGGTCGTTTAAGGTACGACTCGCAGAACATACAGGATGGTTTTCCTGTGAAAGAACGGCACCCAGTGCATATTGACTGGCGTCTGTAGTAAGGGTAAAAACTTTATTAAAATCCGGGTATCGCAGAATGGGGTCATTTGTCAGAAGTGTTTTTAGAATTTCAAAACTTTGTTGATATTCTGGGTCAGATAGATTTATTTTGATGTCCTTTTTTAAATATTTAGTCATTGGTTTCGCAATCTTGGAGTAATCCTTTATAAATTTTCGGTAATATCCCGTTAGCCCTAAGAATTGCTTAATTTGCTTACTAGTTTTTGGCATCGGAAAGTTCCTTACACATTTCACTTTGCTCGGGTTGGGTTTGATACCTTCTGCGGGTGACTATATGTCCTAGAAACTCAGTTTCCCTCTTTAGGAATTCTGATTTGTCCATCTGGACTTTTAAGTTTACTTCCCTCAATCTATTAAAATCTTCCTTAAAGAGTCGATGTGTTCTTGAAGGGATGTTGAAAAAATTATTATGTCGTCTAGGTATACTAGACATATTTTATTAATGAATTCTTTCAGGACGTGATTCATTAATCCTTGGAATGTCGCCGGGGCTGTTTTTAAGCCAAATGGCATACGTAAAAATTCGTAGTGGCCATTCTCGACACTGAAAGCCGTTTTGTGTACGTCTTGCTGATCGATTTCAATTTGGTGAAATCCCTTCGCCAAATCAAGTGTCGTAAAGTATTGACAATTCCCTAATTTCTCTAAAATTTCGTCTATATTAGGCATGGGATATTTGTCGTCGACTGTTACCTCATTAAGTTTACGGTAGTCGATTACAAGTCTCCACTTCGTTTTACCGCTGGCATCTGCCTTCTTAGGTACAATCCAGATCGGTGCGGAGTATGGGGAGTTGCTGTGACGAATAATATTTTTTTGCAACATCTCTTGGATTTGATTTTCGACTTCTTCTTTATGTACATAAGGATAGCGATAGGTTTTACATTGAATAGGAATGTCATTGACTGTGCGTATCCCATGTTTTATAACATTGGTGAAAGTGAGATCTGAATTCTCATTATAGAAAATGTCAGTGAATCTTTACACTACATTTAGAAGTGCATTTTATTCTTCTGGATTCAAATGGTTAATTCTCAATTGGTCCATAACAGGAATTTTATCTTTTTCCTCAATAATATTAAAATTCTGCTGGTCGACCTTCTCTGTCTCCAGTGGTTGAGGAATTTCTAATTTGATTACCTCATTTTTTAACTTCCTAACTTTTGCGGGAATTTGAAAGATATTTATATTGTAAATTCCCTCGTCGACAACAAACGAGTTGTCTTTAGATGTCTGTTCTTTAATGAAGCCTAGTCCTTCCTTCTGCGATACGGACAGGTTCATTTCGATTTCCTCATATTCTTTGTTCTGAGGTATATCTTTATCTATACCGTTCTTTAATTCAAAGTTCACGCCAACCGTTTTTGTTCCCGATATTAATTTTTTGTTCTTATAATCAACAATTGCTTCTATCTGAAGAAGAATATTGTTACCGATTAGACCATCGAATTGGTCATGGAATTTACAGACCAAAAATTCGACTTTGGCTGAGGGGTTATCTATCTCTTCGAATAATGGTATGTTGACCTTTTCATTAATTTCCACGATGTGGTTTAAAGTTTTTAATTTAAGGGGTTTTTCATTATTACTTCTCTATTTTGGATGGCAAAGGTTAGGGTTTATTATGGAATGGGTTGCCCCGGTATCTATGATAAATCTTAAAGGAATAGTTTTCGATTTAACTACTATATAGGGTAGTCTGTGTTGGAGGCTTGAGATTGAAAATTTTCTGATTGTGCGGCAGCTGATCTATTCGCGACACGCACTAAATCAACTTCCATAGGTTCTGGACTATTGGAGTTGCTATTTGTGGTGGCTTGTGTATTATTTCCAAATCGGTAGTTTGTGTTAAAATTATGAATGTTGTTGTGTCTTAAATTACTGAAATTCGGATGATTATTATTGGGTCTGAAATTATTAAAATTGGGGTGATTATTATTGGCTCTGAAATTACTAAAATTCGGCTGGTTATTATTGTGGGAGTTATTATTTGCATTATTCTGTTGCCGATGTGAATTAAAATTTGGATGGAAGAAGGGTTGGCTTGGAGTAGGTCTTGGTTGTTCGTTAGAAGTTGGTCTATTAGAATTATTCCTAATATGATTAGGGAAGTAGTTTATTGGATTACTATTGAAGCTTTGTTGTATATTGTTATAATTGTTATTTCTATTTGATTCTCTGTTAAGAGGGGGTTTATTTAATTGACTATTTTGTCCCTTTTTATACGGGTTATAAAATGCGTATCCGCATTCATAAAGTATGTCCATACTTCCTTCTAAATTGTTGGGGTTCCTGCAGTGGAGAATAGAACGCATAGGTTCTGGCAATTTATTTTTGAAAATCGTCAATGCGGCGGATTTATTTGACTCGATAGTATTATCAATTTCTTTTTCATCTTCTGAAACTTGTTTTGTTTTAACGTTCAATCTCCTGAGTATCGTTTTAATTTCGTTGTAGAAATCCACGCTGTTAGTTTTAAATCTAGTGGCTCTTAGTTCGTCAAAGAGTTCCTATGTTGTAAGTCTGTCTCCGAAGTTCTGTATCAACGTACTCTTAATGTCAGTCCAAGAGGTTATGTGAGCGTTAATTTCTATCACTTCCCTGGCTTTCCCTTCTAATTTAGATTTAATGTGGTCTGAAAATATGTTTTGAGATAATTCATCATATCTCTTTAATGTGGGGTGAATTTTGTCGATTAAATCGATGAAGTTTTGAAGGTCTCTGAAATCGCCACTAAAATCGGGGAGTTTAGATATATATTTGAGGGGCTCAATGGTGAGCGAAAGCATGTTTGATTGTTGATGAGGAACGGTGAAAAAATTATTGACTATATTCGAAATTGCCCAAGATCTATCTAATGCCGACTCAAATTGTTCTGGCAATGTGGATGTATTGATGTCGTTTAGAATTTGTTCAATTAAATTTTCAGGATTGGGGTCTGTCATAATATTACTTTCTTCACATTACGATTTCCGTATATTCTATTATCTATTTAATATGTATATATTTGGGCGTTTATTAAGAGAGGATAATAAAAAAAATTCTGGTTTTTCACTCACTTTCTTAAACTTTCTTAATTAGAACTTTTAACACTTTCCTATGTCCAAGATTTTTTTTTTCGTATATTTTTTTCTGTCACCCCTTTTTTTTTAAATAGTTTTGTCAGTTAAAATCTACTAATTAAAATCTATCAATTAAAATCTATGTGGTTTTAAATAAAATAAGAATGTAAATTAATTTATGATAAAATTTACATAGTTTTGTCAGTTAAAATCTATTAATTAAAATCTATGTGGTTTTAATTAAAATAAGAATGTAAATAAATTTATGATAAAATATAATTCTGACCTTACAATTTATATTCCTTGCTAAGTAGATTTTTGTTTTGTTTGTTTTTTTTTATGTATTCCTTATCCAGTTATTGGCGTAAAATTTGGATCCCAAATGTGAACCTTGGTATTACATATGTATATGTAGGTATTGGTTAAATTTCTTCCTTCTTCCAGTAATAAATCTGGTCCTGTTCGTTTCCTCGTTTCTTCGCTCGGCGTACTTTAGTTATTGTTGATAAGAGTGTGTTTGGTCGATTTGCTGCAGCAAATTATTGTAATTCACTGATCACAATTAATTTAGATCTTTCTAGGATATAACATTTTTTTTCGGACAATCCGACAGTTATATTATAACTTCACTAAAAACTTTTTTAGTATTATAATTTCGCACTAATAATTGAATCTTCACGATTTGTGCGTTTGAGATCACACATTGAAGCATTGAAATGCACACGAAAATAACTCGCGATGTGTATCTTACCGATTGCGCCATTTAACAATTGCTCTTGCAATTGTGAGAAAAAAATTATAAAAAAGAAAAAAGGGAAATAATCAATCAAAGATTTCACTTAATACAACAAATTCTTTATTATAACACTTTTAAACTTTTTATTTACACCGATTTTTACTTTAACGAACTAATTATTTCGCGGCCGTGCCGAATTAAGTTTTCTACTAGACTAACTTACATTTTTAATTACCTTCTCTTCTTTGCTCTACGAGCCTTTAAGAAAATTGAAGTTGGCGGATTATATTTCACTTCGTTTGATAATTTACCCGTGTGAAAGAATATGTACGTGATAAATTTAAGTTTTCAGTTCTGTGTGAAAGGAAATGTGTTATTTGGATTCTTAATAAATTGCATTCAAGAATTATTTGGATGATAATATGATATTTATAAATTTCAGGCGTAAGCGGTTTCGTGCTGTGAAAATACCGGATGATGGAATAGGGTGTCATGGTCTGATCGTGGGATACTTAATGCACTGAACGGAAAGGTAATTATGATATATGTATATGTTATATGTAATTATTATATTATGGATTTGTTTACTATAACTGGTAACGCATATACACCCCTTCACAAATCTAATCTAATCTAACGCCCTGTTTATCAGGTTTGTTCCGCTCAAGGAATATAAAAGCAAATTTAAATGTGAATTGATGAATAGGGAAATCTATTCATTAATACTTCAACGTAATCACGCACGTAATCTGTGGAAGCGTTATAAACACATCTCTCTTCGTGAAAACTTTATTAGGTTGCGCAACAAAGCTACTCAAGCTATACGTTCAGCGCGAACGCATTTCTACTCTTCAAAGCTTGGTCCTTCTCAATCATCCCGTACATTATGGATTCGGTCTTTAGGTCTCAGTAAATCCAATCAACAAAATTGTGATCTTGATCCAGATAGTTTGAGTGATCATTTCTCCAGTGCCAATACAAACATGACAAGCAATCCCCTCAATTCTGTTTTTCAAGGTCCTCATATTGAGCCAATTTTCTCCTTCCGAAATGTTACTAAATCTGAAATTATGTTGGCACTTTCCTCTATTAAGGGGTTATCTACTGGAGCAGATAACATTGACTCTAAGTTCTTGAAACTTTTACTCCCAATATTGCTACCTTTTATAATGCACATTATTAATACCTGCATTATAACCTCCTTCAGTTTGGAAAGTAGCCAAAGTGCTTCCCGTTCCTAAAAGTCGACGCCCGTCTAATGTTCAGGATTACAGGCCGATTAGTATTCTGCCGATATTATCGAAGGTTTTAGAAATACTGCTTGCTGATCAGATAAAACTTTATTTATCCAAAGCTAATCTCCTTTCCCAATCCCAGTTGGGTTTCGTTCTTGACACAGTACTACATCTGCACTTCTCCAGTTATGTGATGAAATTCGTATTAATGTTGAGAAACGTGAAGCCACAGTGCTTGTGCTTTTGGTTTTCTCTAAGGCATTTGACTCCGTTAATTGCAGGATACTGATTCAGAAACTCTTCTATTACTTTGGTTTTTCTTCACCTGCATTACGTTTAATGGAAAGCTATTTAGCTGATCGTTCTCAAAAAGTTATATCTAAAAATCGTACATCCCATTTAGAAAGGCTTCTTTCAGGTGTCCCCCATGGATCTATTCAGCTTTATGCCGATGATGTTCAATTATTTCTGTCATCTCAGTTAAATAGGCTCCAAGATTGTGTTTGGCCGCTTGGGCCAAAAATAGTCAGTTGATTCTCAATCCTTGCAAGTCTAAATCAATTGTAATTTATAAGAATTCCATTGATACATCCTATATGCCTCTGGTCCTACTCAATGGGTCCCCTATTCCCTTTCAAGATACAGTTAATAATCTTGGTATTATTTTCAATAAGGAACTAAAGTGGAGTGAGCATGTAAATGGACTTACAGCTAAGCTATACGGTGGCTTACGTTCACTCTGGCAGCAGGCAAGATATACACCATCTGCTTTGCATAAAAAGCTCATTATTAGTCTAATAATCCCTCTGATTTACTTATGCAGATGTGGTCTATTGCCCACTCGACTATAGAAACAGATTAAAACTGAATGTTGTTTATAATTCTTGCGCTCGTTATGTTTATGGTATTATAAATTGATATCCCATGGTGTCTGTGACGCCTTTGGCAAAAAGTAATTTGAATTGACTTGGAAAATTACCTTAAATATCGCGTATGCCTGTACATTTTTAAAATAATTCATAACTTTTTATCTGAATATCTCCTTGCTAAAATTAAATTTCCTCAATCTCCGCGCTCGAATCAACTTGTAGTGCCACGCCATTTAACTGGTTGTAGTTCTAAGTGCTTCTTCATCTATTGCATCAAACTTTGGAATTCTTTGCCAATTTCAATTAAACGGCATCGTGCTTTCTGCAGGTTCAAACAATCAGTTTTTGAGTATTTTTCGAATTCATAACTCATTGTAATTTTGCAATTTTTTCAATTTGATAAATTCATCTTCACTTTTCTTATTTCATATATGTAGGATAATATATTTCTTTTTATCTTTTTTAAAATTTTCTTTGACTCTAGGATCAATGTGAATTTAATTTTAAATTTTAGTTTTAAAGGTTTTATATTGTCTTTTTTTTGTTTTTTTTCTTACATAATTTTTTCTCCTTTTATTGTTATTATTATTATGTGTAAACACAGGAAAACGAGTTTGTACTCATGTGTGTTTTAAATAAAGAGCTTATTATTATTATTATAAGTGAACATGTGTCTTTCTCTCGCTAATAGTGAAAGTGCAACCAGCGCAGTGAAAATGAAGAGGCGTAAGGAATTCAGCAACTCTAACTACTTTGCTCCACTATGTCAACACGAACAGATCAATGAATCTTGGTATAAACTGCTTGGGTGTTAAGTAACTGCTAGTCAGAAACCAAAGAGATCGCGAACATGCAATCTATCTGCTATATGTTTAACACCAAATACCTAGGCCTACACCTGGGCACCAAACTGACATACAAAGTAAGCACGTCTATGGCAGATACTCTAATCAAGACTCTATATCCACTAATTCATAGGTGGAAATCCTTCTCTACAGACAACAAACTGGTACTATATAAGAGTATCTTTCGAAGTGTTCTTTTATACGGCTGCCCCTGCCGTGAACACTGCGCGAAAACACACATCCAAACTATAACTAAACAAAAGAAAATTCTAAAGCTAAACTTACCCTATTATTTTTCGACGGAAAGACTCCATATCATCTCTAACAAGAGCCAATTAGCAGACATTGGTATTCTACGTAAAGAGTTAAGAGATGTCAGACGTCAGCAGATCTCTTAACTTTTGTGAAGATTTCTTTTAAGAGATTTGGTATTCTAGCAAACGAAAATATCTGTAAAATATTTCTTAACATAAGAGCTCCTCACCGAGGTACGCTTAAATCTCTTATTGTGATAGTTGCAGAAATTGTTTTGTTTTAAAATACCAAAATGTTGGATAAAAATGCTGTAAAATAAGTACATATTTATATAATTCGTATATATTATAAAAATATGTACAAGTTTGTGAAATATAAAATAATTATACAATTTGAACCATGCACAGAGAATAGTTCTAAGCAAGATGAGAGATTCACTTTGCTATATCTGAGGCTATATAGAATTTCAGATTGCTAAACTCTTTTACCTTTAAAGTGATAGAAATGACATAGCCTTACGATAATCTCCATTACTTGACAATAACAATTAATTTTTTTGCTACAGGTTTATATCAAAATCCTGTTGGACGTAACGACGGCTGTGGAACTCTTTAACTGCGATTTAGGTATTAAAATAATAATTCAATTATCATTACGTGCTGTTAATTTATCATACAATTATTATTTATATCGATAGTTGTAACCTGATTAAAGACGCACACAATAATACCTACGTCTGGGTTGGTCATATTGCCATCATCGCCTCGCCAAAAACATTACATCTTCTTCTTCCTTCTTGAAAAGTAAACGTTTATCATACAATTATTATTTATATCGATAGTTGTAACCTGATTAAAGACGCACACAATAATAGCTACATCTGGGTTGGTCATATTGCCATCATCGCCTCGCCAAAAACATTACTTCTCCTTCTTGCTTCTTGAAAAGTAAACGTCTTTAATAGCTGGGCTGAATGAAAGATTCTCCAAACCCTCTTAACCTCTTAAAGTTAATATTTCTTCTTGCTAAATTTAAGAGGTTAAGAGATCTCTTATGTAGAATCGGGGCGTTAGTTTAATATATACAAGACTGGTCATATAAGGTTTTTATGATTCTCTTTTCCTTGAAGAAACCGATTCCAAAACACTGTTCTATTTAAGATGAGAAGGCCAAGCCAGTACACGCTGACAAAACTGTACAGATTCTACACCTTTTTTGTATTAGTTATTAACTCCATACTGTGCTTTGTATCATAGGGTATCGCTTGAACTTTGCTTAATAATATAAAAAAGAAAAAGAAAAAAGAAAAACAAGTGTCCAATTTGGTTCATTTTTGAGCTTGTACTTACAATTTTTATGAAAACGCCGTGTACTTCAACTCGTTCTCAAGTAGTGCATGAATTATATAGCGGACAAAGGAATTTTTGTATGGCAACCTTACGAAGGAGTTGCCCGATTTGTCCCTTTTTCGTACTCAAATTTACTTTCTTTTTAAAAGCCCGTGTACAAAATTTCAGCACTCTTAGTAAACTCGTTCTTGAGTTATCGTGAGGATGGACAGACAGACATACAAAAATCAAAATAGTTTTTTATATTGCGTTAGTATCCAATCCATTTTGCTCTACCATCATTATTTCAATGCGTTAAAAACGGAATGATGGGCTTGATGATTTCATCATCTAGGGTATAATAAATACTCCACCACGCTCCTTAAGGAATCATGATTTTTTTATCTGCAGTATGCATGGGCCCCTTTCATCAATGTCTTGTCTTTCCAACAACCACTTTGATTGTTTATATTTTAAAATCAAATAACGGCATCAACTGATTGAAAAAATCGTCAAAATTTGTAGTACAAAATCATTCAAATGCTAAGAATCGAACGTTACTGCAGCCTCTGATGTCTTCCAAAACATTTCAAAAATGTTCGTTGTTTTACTTATTTTGTTGTGCGCAAGCTTTGCACCCGATTTTCGGAACGAAAACTATTCTAAAGGCACTTTCACATCAAACACAAGAATCGAAAAAATGTAAACCGAAAAGCTCAATTTATTCCATTTTAAAACAAGACTTTTGCTCCAATGATTAATAAAATCATGGGAAATAGGATAAACTAATAATTTCTCTAATAAAATAGTATTTTTATCTTAGAATTTTTAAGAAAACACAACTTTTATGATTTATCGGACGAATTTTTCGGCCGATAAAACATTAAAGTTGTGTTTTTCTTCAAAATCTGAAATAAAATTCTTAGTTTATCCTATTTCTCTGGATTTTATTAATCATTGGAACAAAAATCTTGTTTTAAAGTGGAATAAATTGAGCTTTTCGGTTTACATTTTTCTGTTCTTGTTTTTGATGTGAAAGTCCTTAAGGCGACTAGGTGTATAAATCTCGTCTCAGAGAGAATCGTATTTCGTTAAGCTGTTACCCTTCACAGAATGACCACATCCTCATGCTTCATATTTTTTTCTTTGGCAACCGTAAACATCCTCCAGAATCCTGAGCACGTTGAGAATTTTATTATTCACTTTTGGGTAGGAGGTGATAAGAAGGAAATAGGCTTTGCTGCTGCTGTTGCTGCTTTAGTGAGATCCGGAGTTCGACAACCGAAATAATGTAGATAGCCGGAAATTGAATAATCTCAATAGCATCAAAGATAGAGTTTTGGGTTGAATTTATTCTCCTTGACCGAATCTATATAAGTGTGGAAGACCGGAATTTATACGTGTGTTATGCTATCCAAAAGTGTTTGACGATTCCCTAAATTTTATCAAGGTTAGACGGAGAGTAATCGAGTGAGACGACGAATGGGAAGAAGTAGGGTATTCTGTTTTCATTCGACATCTGTATCTCAGATTAACGATGGGTTTTATTTCAATGTTCGAATATTTGCTAGCAGATTCTTAGTACAAGGAATGAGAGAGAGAGACAGTGGGGAGATAGAATGGTAAATAATTAATTTTAGATCCGAAAACTTTCCTATTTGGATATCGGAAATTTTAACTTTTTCTCGCATTATTTATTGACCAGTTCATGTTATTCATGAAATGAATTGGAAAATGGGTATTTGATATTTTGTAAAATTTTACCTATTTCATTTCATTTGTCATTTCTCTAGGAGATGTAAGAAAATCTTATCGTTTTGAGAATGCATGCAATATAAGTGCTATATTATCTATAATATACATACATATGTAAGGTCCTTGAGAGAGTAATCTGAAAAAAAATGTGTGTCTTTTTAAAAAGTTAGCAGACTTCTTGCAACATTTTTCAGATGGAGTTGGTCTATAATTTACTCTCGTATAATATACTTTAAGCTTTGAAGTATTTTCTGTACGTGTTTTTGGAGTATATTGCACAGAAATCTGAAAGTTAAAAAAGTGAGAAAAGAGAAAAAGGCTAATCTCAAAGAAAAAGGAAATGCATGAAGAAAAAGGACGAGTGTGGGAATTTGATTTATTTTTTGACTGCGACAATTCAAGTCAAGTTCCTTTTTTAAAATGTACATGCAGAATATCTTTCTTTTAAGATAAAATTTTTCTGTGATGTATGGTTGTATATTTGTTATATACATGTACGAGTATTTAAAATATATGTACATATGCAGCTATTTGAATTTTTGTTGTTTAAACATGTATAAAAAGTTATACATATATATAAGATATTAGCAAGATTGTTGTGATTGTACACTATTGAAATATACTGAATACAATGAAAGCAAACAAAATCGCTATTATAGCACTCACATTTTTTGGACAATATTGCAGCGTATTATGAAAAAGTAAACACAGATATTGGCATCTATTGAATTGAAAAGAGATAAAATGTATACTGGGGAAAAATATTGTTACGCGCCACAAAGTGATACAAGCGACATCTATTGGAAATGGAAACAACTTTAGGTTAGTGACATCTTAGTAAACTGGGTTTGGAGAATGGAATATTCAGGAAGGTTCTAGGATAATTCGTAGAGTATAAATACGGCGTGGCTCACATCCAGGAGGCGAGTATTATTTCAGACAGCGAAGTGAGAACTGAACGAAGTAAACTATTTGGATTGCGATAATTAGAAGTACAGTACTAGCGATAAATAAAGAGTTGATTTGATAATTATTTGTGAATTTGTGAGAGTAAACAGTAAAGTTAAATAAAGAAAGAACTTTTGAATTATATCTGAAATATTGTGTTTTAAATAACGAACTAAGGCCACCCTCGTAACAACTGGTGTCAGAAGTAAAATAAAGTGGTGGCATTTGACTTTGAAATTCAAAGAGTGATTAATTTTGTGAAATCGTGTGTAAAAATTCGGAAAGATAATTTTATATTAAACTGTGAGTGAATTACAAAAGACGCAAGAATGGGACGCAAGCTAGAGGAGCTTCGCATACAGGAATTGAAAGTGGAGTTGGGGAAGCGGTCATTACAAACGACTGGCCTAAAGAATGTTCTAGTCGAGCGACTTAGACAAGCTTGGATAGAGGAAGAAAAGAATCCTGAAACATTCGTTTTCAAAGAAGAACCAGAAATTGAGGAAGAGCCTGCATTGAACATAGAACAGCTTTTAAGTACTTTAATGAGCAAAATGGAAGCCCGTTTTGATGAACAAAAGAATTCTCTCCACGAACACAAGAAATCTATAGAAACCCGTTTGGACGAACAAAAGAATTCTCTCCAGGAACACAAGAAATCGATAGAAACCCGTTTGGACGAACAAAAGAATTCTCTCCAGGAACACAAGAAATCGATAGAAACCCGTTTGGACGAACAAAAGAATTCTATGGAATCCCGTTTAGATGAGCAGAAGAATGCTTTGGATGAACAAAAGAATTCAATGGAATCTCGTTTAGATGAGCAGAAGAATGCTTTGGATGAACAAAAGAATTCCATGGAGTCCCGTTTAGATGAACAGAGTTCTCTGGAGAATTGTCTAGAAAATTGCTTAGAGGAACAAAAGAATTTCCTGAAAAACTCGACGAACAAAATTTAAAAATGGAAGGAATCGAGCAAGAAGTGGCCTAAGTTCAACAAAAAGTCACCGAACAGCTTGACAACTTTAAATCAGATTTGGAGAAGATGAAGCATCGACAACCACGGCACGAAGGAATAGAAATATCCAATGCAGGCAGAATGAAACCTCCAATATTTGATGGACAAAATTCGTGGCTTATTTTCAAGAGACAATTCGAGGCTGCTTCCGAAGTAAATGGATGGAATGATGCAGACAAAGCTACAGCTCTGGTATTAGCACTTCGAGGTTCTGGATCCGAGCTTTTACAAACTATACCGATAGAAAGGCAACGTGATTATACTTCATTATTACAGTCGATAGAGTTACGTTATGGAGACGAACACATGCAGCAAGTATATCGCCTACAGCTACGCAACAGGATTCAAAGGCATGGCGAATCACTACAACAACTGCAGGCTGATGTGGAAAGATTAGCTTATCTCACATACTCTAGCGTAAATGCAGATTTCCTTAATGAAGTGGCATGAAGTGGCAACAGAAGCATTTGTGAACGCTATTGCAGATAAAGATTTACAACAAGCGTTGAGGCTAGCAGGAAAGAAATCAACAGCAGAAGCACTAGCCTATGCACAAGCGTATGAATCTGCCAGGCAAGCTTCTCGAAGTGCAGTACGAGTGAGAGAAATTTCGGTGGAGCAATGTACTTGTAATAGAATGCAGCTATCACAGAGCAATTCTTCACGTGGTATTTTGCGATGCTGGAATTGTAATAGACCAGGACACCTCCAAAGGGACTGCAGAAAACGCCGTCAAACAGAATCACCAGAAGAGGAGGACAGAACAGAATGCCAAAGATGTCGAGCCAGGGAGCAAGCTATTCGGGGAGAGCCTAGAAATCAAACAGCGAATAGTCGCATCAGCTCCCCTGTTCAGCAGTCAGAAAACATGTAAAAACCAACTTCGGCGGGCAGAAGTTGGTTGGTAGAGTCGACAGCCCCGAAGTCATCATTCAAATAGCCCAGTTGCAGAGAAATAATAGCAGTCTTGTTATATATGGAAGTGTAGGAAAAATTTACTGCGCTGTCACTATCGACACTGGAGCTTCGAGATCAATTATTAGAGCGGATCTTGTCAAGAACAAATGGCTTCACAATACCACCAAATATTTACTAAGAACAGCAACTGGAGCCGCAGCACAAGTTTTTGGAGAGATAACATTGGATATTCAACTAGGTGAACTACTATTTCCTCACAATTTACTAGTTTCAGACATAATGGATGAACGCATCCTTGGAGTAGACTTTATGACCACATATAAAATAAATTTAGATGTCAGAGAACGAATACTCAAATATGGCAACATAGAAATTGCTATGAGACTAGGAGGAGAAACAGATTATCCTGCAAAAATAAGGACGATAGTCTGTGAGAATATGACTCTCTCTGAATTCTCGGAGACGCTAGTATGGACAAAGCTTACTGATGACATCGGGACCTGCCGATTCTATCTGGTGGAGCCTAACCCTACAAAAGTAACATCGAACATCATCGTTGGTAAGACTTTAGTGAAGGCAGAAGGCGCAACATTAATTCCAGTCAGAGTGCTCAACACATCCGAAAATGAGGTACAACTAAAAGAAGGTGCTATAATTGGAAATTGTGAGCCTGTTCATCAGATTGTTAATTTGGAAAATGGTAGTAATATTAAGGAGGCGATACGTATACCAGCTACTACTCAACAGGTTCAGAAACTTCTTTCATCTAGTGCCTTAAGTGAACAGCAATACAACGATGCCAAAGAGATGATCGATGAATTTTCGGAATTATTTGCAATGAATGATGGTGATTTCAGCAAAACAAATCTTGTTCAGCATCGGATCAATACAGGAGATTCTAGGCCCATTCGGCAACCACCACGAAGACTACCATTAGCCAAACAACCAGAAGTTGCAGATATGATAAATTCCATGAAAGAACAAGGCATCATTGAGGAATCTAACAGCCCTTGGACATCGCCAGTTGTTTTGGTCAGGAAAAAGGATGGCAGCACCCGATTCTGTGTGGACTACCGCCAACTAAATAATGTAACAAGAAAGGATAGCTATCCGTTACCAAGGATTGATGACACATTGGACACCCCTTCCGGAGCGCAATGGTTTTCCACATTGGATTTGAAGAGCGCTTACTGGCAAGTGGAAATACATCCCGAGGACCGAGACAAAACTGCTTTCTCAGTTGGAAGTGGCTTGTGGCAATTCAAAGTTATGCCATTTGGATTATGTAATGATCCAGCTACATTCGAACGACTCATGGAATGTGTTTTACGAGGATTAACCTGGAAAACATGTCTTGTCTACTTAGATGACATAATTGTGATCGGAAGGACATTCGAGGAACATAAAAACAACTTACGGGACGTACTTCAAAGACTGAGAGATGCGAAACTGAAGCTCAGCACGAATAAATGTGCTCTTTTCAAGAATGAAGTAAAATATTTGGGGCATATAGTTTCATCACAAGGAGTAAGAACTGATCCAGAGAAGATAAGAGCTGTGAAAAATTGGCCTGTTCCAAAGGACAAACATCAATTAAGGAGTTTTCTTGGATTGGCTAGCTACTACAGGCGATTCGTAAAAGGTTTTGCAGATATAGCAAGGAGCCTACATCAACTTACAGAAAAAGGAAAGCCGTTCATATGGTCAGATAAATGTAACGAGAGTTTTGCAAATTTGAAGCAACAGCTCTGTGGAACTCCAGTGCTTCACTATCCAAAGCTGGGAAAAACTTTTATATTGGACACGGACGCCAGCAATGTAGGTATTGGTGCAGTGCTTTCACAGGAGGAGGATGGTCAAGAGGTGCCAGTAGCTTATTTTAGCAAAGCACTCTCAAAATCAGAGAGAAATTATTGTGCTACAAGGAAAGAGCTACTTCCCATTGTAAACTCAACCAAGCATTTCCATAAATATCTCTACGGGCAGAAATTTATCCTCCGCACTGACCATGCAGCGCTTAAATGGCTTTTGCAGTTTAAGAACCCTGAGGGGCAAGTGGCGAGATGGATAGAGCGACTCCAAGCTTATGACTTTGAAATCCAACACCGAAGGGGACGTATCCATGGAAATGCAGACGCCCTTTCACGACGTCCATGCAAAGTTGAATGCAAACATTGCGTTCGGCTGGAAGAAAAAGAAACAAAAGCAACAATACAGCTGATGACGGTGGAACCATCGACAGGTTGGAACAACGAGAGCTTGCGAACAGCACAACGGGAAGACCCAGACATATCACCTATTCTTGCTTGGAAAGAAGACATGGAAAGACCACAATGGCAAGATATCTCGGAGAGGAGTGAGAAACTGAAGAGCTACTGGGCTCAATGGAACTCTCTTCACATTGAATGTGGTATATTAAAGCGCAAGTGGGAATCAACTAACGGCGAGTCATTCCGAATGCAGATAGTCGTGCCAGCATCCCAGATCAAAGATGTTTTAGAAGAAATGCACAGTGGATCATCTGGAGGACATTTGGGGGTGCATAAAACAATTTCCAAAATACGTGAAAGGTTTTATTGGTTACATATGCGAGAGGATGTTGAGGAATGGTGCCGCAGATGCACTATCTGTGCTTCTTGCAAAGGACCACCACACAGAAGTAGAGGAGAAATGCATAAGTATAATGTAGGAGCCCCATTTGAAAGGATAGCCGTAGACATCGCTGGACCTTTTCCAGAAACAGATAACGGTAACCGTTATATATTAGTTGCTATTGACTATTTCAGTAAATGGCCTGAAGCTTATGCAATCCCTAATCAAGAGTCTACCACAGTAGCGGATCAAGTAGTAATGAATTGGGTCAGTAGATTTGGTGTTCCGCATGAACTTCATTCGGACCAAGGACGGAACTTCGAATCGCGGACTTTCCAAGAGATGTGTAAAATTCTGGGAATAAGAAAAACCAGAACAACTCCTCTGCATCCACAATCTGATGGCATGGTAGAGCGCTTCAACAGAACATTGGTCGAGCATCTAAAGAAAGTAGTCGACTATCACCAACGCGATTGGGATCGACATATTCCCATGTTCTTAATGGCCTATCGACCAGCTGTACACAACACGACCGGACAAACTCCAACAAAAGTGATATTCGGAAAGGAGATGCGTTTACCTAGCGATCTCAAGTTTGGTACACCCAGAGGTGAACAAAAGTTACCAGATGATTATGTTTCGGAACTTATACAACGATTAGCTGATGTACACGAAGTCACGAGAGCAAAATTAGCAATAAATACCGATCGGATGAAGACCCGCTATGACTTTTGTGCTAACTCAGCAGGATTTAATGAAGGTGACCTTGTTTGGCTGTACAACCCGGAACGACGTAAGGGACGCTCTCCCAAATTACAACAACACTGGGAAGGACCGTATTCAGTAGTGACTAGAATAAATGACGTAGTATATAGGATTCAGCGGGGTACAAGAGGCAAACGGAAAATCGTTCATCTAGATCGTTTATGTCAATACTGCGAGCATGAAGACCGTGGATCACCTGTTGTTCGGGACGAACAATTTTAAGAAGGGGGCAGTGTTACGCGCCACAAAGTGATACAAGCGACATCTATTGGAAATGGAAACAACTTTAGGTTAGTGACATCCTAGTAAACTGGGTTTGGAGAATGGAATATTCAGGAAGGTTCTAGGATAATTCGTAGAGTATAAATACGGCGCTGCTCACATCCAGGAGGCGAGTATTATTTCAGACAGCGAAGTGAGAACTGAACGAAGTAAACTATTTGGATTGCGATAATTAGAAGTACAGTACTAGCGATAAATAAAGAGTTGATTTGATAATTATTTGTGAATTTGTGAGAGTAAACAGTAAAGTTAAATAAAGAAAGAACTTTTGAATTATATCTGAAATATTGTGTTTTAAATAACGAACTAAGGCCACGCTTGTAACAATATGAATTTACTTTAAAAGCACCAATATGGCAAATAAGTTTCAGTTTCAAAGATGTGAATATAGCACACTTTTAAAACTATCATCACGTTGGGGAGGACATAGAGTAGACACATCTAGACAGTTTTCTAAATTTGCTAATATTTTGCAAATCGTAAACTTATTATTTTATTATTATTCAATTATCATTACGTGGTAAAACCATTCTAGCGAAAGGAAATAAGGGCGAGCTTTGACAATTTATTTGGGAGTATGAAAAACGAAATAGGATTTCTTTCACACATATTAAGCCGACGCAAATGACGTGAAAATAAAACGCGGACGATGACACCGGATCATTCTGACCCGGATTATATCGACAAGTTATCACAGAATTAAAGGACTTACATTAATTTTAATAAGTATTTATTTAATAAGTGTTTTTCCATATGTGCTAAAATAATGGATATACCAATATATTCTATAATTGAAACTATTATTAGCTTCCTCAATAACACATGCAAAATCAACCTTGATAACATAACCTTGATATTTTTTGGTTTTTTAACTTTTTGACTTGACGCCAGTATATCTCTCTCCGCAGACCACGTCGCAATGAGAACATTGGCGATCGGAGTAGAGGGGGAGGGGGGTTGTATCTCCGGCTACACAAACGTTCAGCGTAAACCAAAAATATCACCGTATTATATTGCTTCAGGTCAATATGACCCGGCGTCATTACTGCCGGCTTAAAAGCGTGCTTTTTACGAATAGCTATACCGGGGGACGGTCTTCTTGTAAAGTGTAGGACTTGAAGCAAAAAAAAAACAAAGTTATAATCTGTAAATTATTGACTACGTAGGGGTTTTTTATTGAATTTTGAAAAATTGGTGCCTCTTGACGAAATATCCCGAATTTTTCACAAAAAATAAGCAGAAAATTGTTTATAAAACAAAAAGTTTGCATACAATATACAAAAAACGGCTCCAAGAGAGAATGCAATTGTAAAGCTGCTATCGAAACTTCAAATCGATCCATGCAGAGGTGTTCGAGTAATTCGTCCTCCCAGTTAGAAAAAAGTGGCTTCCAGATAAAAGCGTTTAAAGTTGTACGAGCACTTAAAATTTTGTTTACCTTTAATCTGCAATGCCTGCATCATACATTGCTGGGTTTAACTATTATAGCATTTGCGCACCCTGGTGAATGGTGCTGAGCTCAGCACGCGAGTTATGTTCTTACCCTTTTAAGTTAATAAAAAAAACAATAATAATAATAATATTTCCATAAAAGGCTCGTATGGTTAGAAAACTCTTCCTTTATTCAATGAATAACACTGTACAGTCCAACTAAGAATACCACACTTATAAAATTTTGTGTTGCAGAGGTTGCCTCCACTGATAATATGTTATTTCCTCTGTGTGAAAATTATGAGCTCGGCTGTACAGAATGTGGGAAAACCAGAATTTAACATGATGATGATAAGCATTTTCTAAATAAATGAATTTGTGATATGAAAAATTATACTATAGGATTTATGTATGAAGTTTTAGATTATTTGGTTAAAAAGATGCTTAGGCTGGATGCGTAGATCGCACTCTGAGGCGCTGCGGCAAAATCGATAACTGAACCTTCTAAAAAATTGTTTTCGCTACAGGACCAACTGCATATTGTTTTTATGACCCAAAAGTGGTTTAAAAAAACGGATTTTTCCAAAATCCTAGAGTGGTGTTACTCCTTAAGAAATAAACTAACATTTTGGAAGTCGGTGGCAAAGATGCCTTATATCACATTTAGTTTATGAAAGGTTATACCAATACCAGCACTCAAACTTGCTACATGGGGATAAATCAGCAGATTTGAAAATCGATAAAAACAAAAATACAATATGACTACAAATCACTAATTCAATTGTAAAAGTCACAGGAACCAAAAAAAGAAACCAGCGTGACATTTTTTTGCTCAAAACTCTTCCAGCACTTGCTATAAACCACAACTATGACAAACCCCTGGTTTTCAAATCTGGAGGTTACTACTAGCAAAAGTTATATGTAAATAAAAAACTAATGGAACCAATTAGTTTTCCCTTCCAAGACGAAAATTTAAAAAATTTTAATGTCGCTATTTTCAAAAACTGATTCGATTGATTTCCTTAATTTTGAACAAAGATAGCTACTACAGCTACATCGATTTTGTTCAATATAAAATTTGGGGAAAGCTCCTTTTTTATATTTACTTACTAGGAATCAAAATATTGTACAAGTATTATCCAACCTCCTTAATAGAGATGTTTTGATGACTTCATCGATGAGTTCTTCATGATCGCTTAAATAGAGGTAATGATGAAATTTGTTCTTTAACATAATATGCTTTTCCATGATCACCCGCTGAGCAGTGCGATGAGTTGTTATATTATTTTTCTGTCAAGATTATGAATATATCTCACTCATACATTCGTTATTCAAATTATGATGAAATGATGGATATATGCACTGCCATTATCTTCAATAATTCAGAATGATGACATTGATACATCACTACATAAATCAGTTATTATAATATCGCGCAATCATTTTACTGTACATCTACATGTTCTAAATTGCGCACATTTTTATTATTGATGACCATTAGTAGAGAAGATTGGGATTTTACAAAGCTAGAAACGATCCTCAGGGAAATTGTCTTAAAAGGAGACCATGATTTTAAAACGCTCATCATTATAATTCAGTGAAATTTCATGGAAATGCAAATAATTTTATAATTATAATTTATAATTTTAGAACGAAAACGCTGATGGAAGGAATCATGTTATCGGAACTTTTCAGAAAATTTCACCTGTATTAGATTCCATAAAATTCCCCGACTGGGAAGGGGGCTTTCGAAATCGATGACCATTTCTACTATGGCTGTCGATCGGCAAATTTTTTTTACTTAGTAGTAGTATTCAAGGCACAGTTTTAGGTTTAGCTGTCTTGTTTTAACAGTAGTTCTGTAGGCTTGTGTATATCTTATAAATTCGCACAATTAAATATGTCATTTCTTTCAAACTAACATTAAATTTTCAGGAATATGAGCAATGTAAAGAATTAGTATTCCAATTTATGCTGTATAAATAGATGATTTTCTACATATACACATATAGTAGAATTATACAGCACCTATTGGATTTCTCAACCAATAAAAGGCAATAGAAGATATGCATTCCTTTATGTTGGCGCAATGTTGCATGAATTTATTTTCTATGAATATGTGCGTTCTTTTCAAGAGTTGTTTAAAAAACTGAAATACTCAAGTTCTATTACAACAGCGAGATAAAATGTCTTTTCCGTACTTTATTTGTCCACTTCTATTAATGACAATGTTTATTAGAATTCTGATGTGTATGATAAATATATGTATGTATAATCTCTCTAGTCAACCGAAAGGATCGCATATTGTATACAGTCGAGATCGTTTCTACATCTACGGTTGCCCCATACACCTACAACGTCAATTTGTAACTAGATTTATATAGCCTATAAATAAAACTAATTTCGCGCGCTAACATCAGGATCATTACGCCCATTCGAAATCGAGGTCATTGATGAAACTTATAATGTTCTTGGGGTATTTCTTGTAACATCCTCTGGCAATAGGAAAGCCTTTTGTAGATGTTTTAACTTTATGCTGCCAAGAGCTTCGCAGCTGTAGAGGTCATATTGAGCAGTGTCGTCATCGTCCTTGCAAAACCGACAGGTCGCTTTATCGACCGTACCCACCTTCTTAAGGTGGTATCGAGTTGGGGAATGCCCAGTAAGAATGGACGTTTATTAGGTTTAGTTCACAGATTGTGAAAATATCATCTACTTTTGTACTAAAAAAAAAACGAAAACAAAACAGAAAACCAGAAATTGGGCAGTTAATATTGTTATTTACTATTATTCAATTTAAGGGTACATTAAGATGCTCTGATTTTATAAAGCTGTACCACTCAATAAGCAATTAAGAATTTAATTAGAAACTAGGATATGAACTAACATTAGAAATAAGCTATTAGGTATAAAAGCAAAATAAAGAAACTATATACTAGTATTACTAAGAAATAATAAATTAAAATATTGTAAAATAAAAAGGATATAAGAAAGAAAATGAAGAAAAATAGTATTACTGAGACTTGTACTTAATACAAGAAAGAAACGTTAGAGAAAAATACGTTAAGCGGAAAAGCATTCCAATACATTACATACCATATCTGCTCAATTTTAGACTAGGTGTTGAATAAGCAACTATAGCGGAAGCTACATTTTTTTTTATGTTACAATTGACGTCAAAATAAATTAATTTGAAAGCTATTCAGTTTGTCAGCTTAATATTCTTGCTGACTATTTGTATATGACGTTTGTTTAAAAACACTTTAAAAAAACTTTTAAAAAGCTCTAATCGCAGACACACAACACTGTACATTTTCAGAAAATACAAAGCAAGACTAGTTTAAAATTGTAAAGAAAATAAAATTAATTGGTTGTGTCAGGAAATAGTTTCAGTTGAATATAGACGCTAGAGGGCGAAGGACCTTTTAATAATTATAAGCTTAATTAAAAATTGTGAATATTTATAAGCTTCCAAAAAATAAAAATATATAAAAATATATTAATAAAAAACAAAAAAGAATAGATCTAAAGAAAAACCTTTTTATTCATGCCTATATATATAAATATAATTTATTAATAGTAAAAATTTATCTTTTTCAAAGGACCCAAAAATAAATGTACGGAGAGCTTCGCATGAATGAAGGAGAAGATCCATAAAAGCGTTGACTTGTACAATTGGTGACCCCGACGTGATTGTTTCTTAAAAAGAAAAAAGTATCCCCCCACCAGCGGTAAGGTGCCTTTTTCTGGAAGCAAACGAATTGTGGCCTTTGAACGATTTTTTTTTGTTTGAATAAACAAAAAAATAGAAGAGAGAAAAATTGGCGTATAAAAGAAGAAAGAATAATTAATGTGAAAAGAATAAGGAAATAAGAAAAGAAAGAAAAATTGGTGTATAAAAGAACAATGAAGTAAGAAAAATTTTATCGAGAAGAAGAGAGAAGAGAAAATAGTTTGTGTGTGGAAGAATAAATAAACTAAATATTTTGTTTGTAAAAGAAGAAAGAAGAAACAAATAATTTGATTGGAAGGATCACCGTAAGTTTAGATTAAGATTAGCTTGAGTTGAGATTTCTAAAGGATTAATAACATTTTTTTATATATATTAATTGTAAAAATATTGTACATAAGGCACTAAAAAAAAAAAAAAAAAAAAAACACAAACATCACATTATCTTGTCAGAGAAAGACACAAAAAGAAAGACAGTTAATTGCGTTATTAAGCTTTTTGGAAGTTTAGAAAGTATATACATATAAAAAACAAACGAAAATTCTTTTTTTGAAAGTATATCTATCTTAAATTGCGAGACGTTTTGGGTATAATAGCGAGTCCATCTATGTACTACGAGTTTTATGTCAGTACATGTAAAGTTTGATAATTGGTTTTCGGTGTACCTTCAAGTGCTTTTTAATTTAGTGTAATTACAAGTGTTCATTTTCACAATGCCAGGAGACGGAATGATTGATAATCCTCAAAATATCGTGGCGGCAGCATCTGTCAAGTTTCCAAACTTTTGGAATTCGTGTGGATGAAACTAAGTTCGGGCATTTATTACAAGCTCTTCCGTTGGAGGTCATTATGAATGTTTTAGATTTTCTACAAGCGCCGCCTGCAGAGGATAAATATATCAACTTGAAGAATATTCTAATACAGAGATTCAGTGATTCAGAGGAGCAGAAATTGGATCAACTGGTTTATACTTCGGAAATTGGTGAGAGAAGGCCTTCGGAATTCTACAGGGCCATGAAAATTCTTGCTGGAACATCTACGACTTTTGGTACGGAACTTATTAAAAAAATTATGGATGAGAAAACTTCCACCTAGTATTAATATTGCATTGAAATCTTCATGTAAACAAGATATCAAAGATTTGCTTGAATTGGCAGATAAAATATTTGAAGTTTCTAAATTACAATATGTATCCGAAATAAGTAAAGGCTTTAATTCACAGATAGCCCTACAAAACATTTCGGCTTTGAATAATGATAGTAATGTAACTAATAAAATGATAGTTTTGGAAACAAGTTAGAAAACTTGGAAAATTTGTTTAAAAATCTTACTATTGGTATGAATAACAATAGTAATTATAACAAGTGAAAAAGCTAGAATTGGTGTAAAACCAATTCTTATGATACCCTAGATGAATGCCCGTATGAAATTTCCTATGGTCACCCATTTGAGCAATTTTGATTTTTTGGATTGCTTTCTCGCATATATTTCTAGAACGGCTCGTCGGACAGAAAAAATGATTATTACCAATTTTATAGGATTTCTTATTCTGAAGAAGTTTTAAGTACAATAAAAATGTCTAGGACTGATCGTTTTCAAAGTATATGTAAAAAACCAAAAATTTTATATGGCAACACCAAGACTGAGTTGCCCGATTTAGTCCATTTTTGAAATTTTATTTGCTATTACTATGAAAATACAATATGTGAAATTTCAGCTCTCTATGTCGATGTGTTCTCAGGTAGTGTCCAAATATATAGTGGAAAACGAAATTTTTGTATGGCAACCCCACGAAGGAGTTGCCCGATTTGTCTCATTTTCGAACTTAATTTTACTTTTTTTTTAATGTCCGTGTATAAAATTTCAGCTTTCTAAGTAAACGCGTTCTCGAGTTATCGGGCGCACGGACGGACGGACGGACTGACATGCAAAAATCAAAATAACTTTTAATTTTATGCGGGGGTGTCCAATCCATTTTGCTCTACCATCATTATTTCTGTGCGTTACAAATGGAATGACAAACTTAGTATACCCTATAGATTTCATCTAGGGTATAAAAATAATTTTAGGTTCCGTTCAAGAAGTCGTTCTCGAAGTCAATCGAGATTTAATACCGATAAAAGATTGTGTTGGTATCATTTAAAATTTGGAGATATGGCAAGTAAATGCATTTCTCCCCGTTCTTTCATTGATAAGAATAAACAAAAAAACTAAGTATCCCCTCAGCGTGTTTTAAGTCAAGTACCACAATTTCAAAAAGGCTTTTTCTTCTAGACAAAGAAAACAAATTTAAGTTTTAATCGACACTGGGGCGGATCTATCAGTGGTACCAAACGCATATTTCGGGAAATTCAAAAGAGATCAAAATTTAATATTATCAGCAGCGAACGGATCAACAATCAACACATACGGCACTAAATTATTAAAAATAGATTTCGGATTAAGACGAGACCTCACTTTTATTATCGCCAGCGTAAATAAACCTATTATCGGAGCTGACTTTTTGGAAAAATTCACTTTATTAGTTGACCTCAAAAATAAAAGGATGATTGACGGAAAAACTTCTGTTTGTGTAAATAGAATCACGGTAAATGCAAATACTCCTTGACCACGTCATTACGCATTTGACAACAAATACGGTAAAATTTTGCAAAGATTTCCTTCGTTAACACAGACACCATGTTACGATCTTCCCGTACAACATAATGTTGTTCATCAAATATGTACAAACGGACAGCTTCCTTTTTCGAGACCACGTAGGTTGGATATCCAAAAATTAAACATTGCAAAATTAGAATTCGAACAAATGGTAAACTTGGGTTTATGCCGACTTTCTTCGTCACCAGTTTCTTCTCCATTGCATATGGTGGCTAAGAAGACCTCCTCAATTGGGCACAATTCGTTTGCTTCCAGAAAAAGGCACCTTACCGCTGGTGGGGGGATACCTTTTTCTTTTTAAGAAACAATCACGTCGGGGTCAACATTTGCACAAGTCAAAGCCTTTATGGATCTTCTCCTTGATTCATTCGAAGCTCTCCGTACATTTACTTTTGGGTCCTTTGAAAAAGATTAATTTTTACTATTAATAAATTATATTTATGTATATAGACATGAATAAAAAGGTTTTTCTTTAGATCTATTCTTTTTTGTTTTTTTATTAATATATTTTTATATATTTTTATTTTTTGGAAGCTTATAAATATTCACAATTTTTAATTAAGCTTATAATTACTAAAAGCTCCTTCGCCCTCTAGCGCCTATATTCAACTGAAACTATTTCCTGACACAACCAATTAATTTTATTTTCTTTACAATTTTAAACAAGTCTTGCTTTGTATTTTCTGAAAATGTACAGTGTTGTGTGTCTGCGATTAGAGCTATTTAAAAGTTTTTTTAAAGTGTTTTTAACCAAACGTCATATACAAACAGTCAGCAAGAATATTAAGCTGACAAACTGAATAGCTTTCAAATTAATTTATTTTAAAGTCAATTGTAACATAAAAAAAACAATGTAGCTTCCGCTACAGCAGCCTCTTAAAAGCTCCAAAAGAACCAGCCCAGCTGAATGCGATCCGAAAAGGCGTTCCACAATCTTATTGCTAGTACGAAGTTAGAACGTTTAGAAATAAGTGGACGAAAGCGCGACAACAATATTTTCAGACCTCTACCAGAATGAAAAAATTAAACATGTTCATACAGATAAATCGGCTGAGTTGTATGAAGAACTTTGAAAAGAAATCGAAGCAATCTGTGTTTTAAGAAGTCATCAAGAGAGCGTTAAGAAGCGAAACCTGTAAATGAGAAATATGGTTATATTTGTAGGTTCGATGACAAATCTGAAACAGATGTTAAAAGCGGTATTTATTTTCTGCCCATCAGCCGCCTTCGGATCAACCAGGCTGGCATTAAGACAGTAAAGATGTAAGTAAACAAGTCTCAGACGTCATCTAGTCGGAAGGGTGCTACAAGAGAGTCACAGTCGCCGAAGTCCTGAATATATTTTTGATATACTGTTACCTCTATTGTAACAGAATTTCATCCAGAAGTTAAAAAGCGCAGTACTGCAGGGATACATCATTTAACGTAATATTGGTGAATAAAGTTAAATCATCAATTCGGGAGTTGAACCCTATGACTTGTGATTTCCCTGCGTTTATGCAAAGATAATTCCTAATCTGCGTACAGATGAATCCTGATGTCATGCACAATGAGTGATAATCCATTGATGAACAAACTGAGTAATGAGGGATCCAATATCGACCTCTGAAGAATGCTGGACATGACAAATAGAACATTTGAAGACACTATTTGATTTAACGGTACTATTTGGGATCTTCCAGCAAATTTTGAATAAAAAGGCGGTCTGATTTAGAGTACCTAAAGTGAGACGAAAGCTTCTCTAATAACATAGTATGGTTTACATGGTCAAACGCATTGGAGAAATCTGAAAGTTTAAATATACTGACTTCATCATTATCCATTGCATAGCGGATATCGGTGGTAACCTTAAGAAGAGCTTTGTCAGAGCTTTTGCCAGCCCGAATACCAGACTACCAAGAACTGAAAAAATTATACGCTGTCAGATATTCATTTATTTGATACAGATTAATTTTTCTAATACTTTTGAAAGGAAGCACAACAAACTAATAAGCCGAAAGTCTATCGAAAGAGATTCTTTTGGACATAGTACTACATTAACAATCTTGCGCGAACTGGAAATGCAGACATAGTGAGGTACGTATAGAATATGTGTCGCATTGGCCAAATGATTCACGGCAAGATAAGTGTGAGAAATTTCGGCGAGATATTATATGCACTATCGGTAATAGACATGATAGATAGAAAAGACTTAAAAGCTCACCACCTATACAGCGAAAATGGAACCAATCACAATTGCACATAAAAGAGTTAAACGCGTCTTGGGTATCAAAAATGTGAGCCCCACTTGATAATGATGTCGAATCGTCGAAACGTCGCCGGAATTTTTGAATCTCTGTAAGGACAATTTAGACGAAATTTTTTTTTTCGTATCGACACCATAGTTGATCCGTCGATTTTGATGCAATGGATAGAAAACAATAAACGACCTTCTAACAAATTCGAAATCTAGAGATCGATTTCGAAGTTGATGATCACTATTTAGTGGAAAGTAGTAGGCTGTCCTTTCGAAAAAAATGCGACTAGCGAGAAAAAATTCGATAATTTGGGAGAACAGTCAGGTAAAAGCCAGTTTACACCTTGTGAATTTATACTGGCATAAGAACACTTAACAAAAATTCAAAAATTTACATCGAGCTAGTGGCGATTCTGGATTTCCATTTTGACTTTTAATGCAGTTCGGAAATTTTTAACCTTCCCTTTAGGACTTTTCATTTATTCATAAAATTATGCAAGAACTTATAGCTTTAAATCCGCGACAGTTGTTACAGCAGTTTTTTGTTTTTTTTATACAATTTTATTATAAAAGGCAAATGATATGTGAGAGCGTTCATTCTTATTTTATCAAAAGCTTCTTAATGAATTTCATTGTGCCTCTTAGGTATTTCGACATAGATAAGTTAGAGTAAACTTATTAGAAGTTTATGAACTATTCCTACTTAAAATTATAAATACGAAATGTATGCCATGATAATGGCATGTACGAGTCAAATTTCAGATTTTTCTCCACTCACTAAACGTATTCACGCCCACACAAACGCATGCGGTATTCTATTCCTGAAGAAAACTCCAGGAATTCTAAATAATTGAAAATTCTCTCTTATAATAAGTCTGGAATCTCTTTGTCGAATGCCTAAAGACCTAAACTAACCGCAAAGCATCTGTCATTCTAACCGCGCTCTCAGGCATGCAAAACTTGTATTAAAATTTTACATTGACAGAGAGGTAGATTTTATTAAAAAGTTCTTAACCTGGTTCAGCACGAAACTTTTCGTATTCCAACGAAAACAGGAAATGGAAAACTTTATCTGAACCCAAGCAAAAATTTCATACTGTTCTATGTCTACATAAATGAGGCTTCAAAAGTGTCAATTATGGCTTTCATTTTGGCTGGGTTTGTTTTTCTTCTGTCGTTCATAGTGCTTCAATTCTAACTAAGGAAGACAACTATAGGATTTTTGAACTTTAGAACTATTTCAGTTAGTTGCAAAGAAGGCATTTAAATTGAGGTGAATATTATTTTAGTTTCTTGGGATTTATTTATTGTTGAAAATCGTGTTTAATCGGGTTGTGATGGAATGTACATTTTATTAGATTGCTTTTTGTTTTTTGTAATTATAACCTGGTTGGCACCACCTTATAATTGAATCCAGTCGACTGTAGGGTTCATAAATGATTAGCTTGATTGGATTTGTTTTTTTTAAAGAATTTTTAAGGTCAATTCGATCAAATGCAAAAAGTCTGCTATTTATTATTTATTTAGAAAAATGCCTGTCTCACGAAATGAGGTTTTATAAAAAGGTTGTCGAATAATAAGGAAAAAAAAATTTTTCTGGCAAATTTCATCTCTAATTTGTTTGCTTAGATGAGATTAGAGTGGCGGCTATCGAAATATGTGTCTACGATCAGCCACACTTAGGGTATAAATGGTCCATTGTGATGCCACATGTAGCTCATCCTAAAGCTACCTGGAGATGATTGTTTAATTTAGGAGGGAGAGAGCAGAGAATAACTTTGTGGTTGATACCAAGTATCTCCCGAGCTCAGATTGAATTCTTGCAGCAATACCTTTGTGGTGAATGTCTAAAGGCAGGAGGATCTGGAGCTTGATCTCCATTTACGTCGTTGGTGTTATTCTAAGAGCTCCTGTAGTAAAACCTAAACAGATAGCTCTCTGTATTTTATTAAAGTCTGCTACACACGTTCAGCAAATTGTACAAACTTGCATGCAAATTCATTTCGTATAATTTTTATGAGCGTGTGTGGCTAAAGTCGTAAACTAATATTGTACTCAATAGTTTCGGCCTATTTCATTCATGCGAGTTGGCCATGCGCAAGTCGTACGATTTGCTTGAGCTTGTGTAGCGGCGCTAAAAGACTATTCGGGTGTGTTGCTCTCTCTAGAACACTCAACCACAACTGTCTGTGTGTGATACACGTACTTTTTTTTTGTTTTTTTTAAACGACGTGACGTAAGAATTTAAAATTGGGCAGTATGGCTTTGTAACACGTACATATCGAACCTTGGCAAGAAAATTGACACAGCACAAAAAACAACATTTTTCTGTTTTGTTATTAGTTGAACGTAAAAATTACTTATCACCCTCAAACAACAAAATAATTCGAACAATAAAAACTTGATAACTTAAATGGTCTTCATACAATTTTAAAAACAATACTCAGTTATAGCTTAATTTCGCTGTTTTGATCACAGTCCAATTTTGACTTCTGTCACTTTTCTTACCAAGTCGACAGTCTAAGATTATAATATATTTTATTTCTTAATTTTTATGAGCGGTTGGTTGTGTCGGGGTATCGCTACGTTTAAGGATTTAAAAAAAAATATTCACAATTTTTGATAAGTGTTGGTTATAAAAATCTAGTGAAAAATTTGCGAAAAAATACCGTTCCCCACCGATCTTCTAGGTTTATAAAGTTAAAATTTTGATATTATCAGGGTTATGTGGCATTGAGTTTTAGATAACAGGAAAACTACACATTTTTTCATCATAGTTGCTGAAAAAAATGTTTGTAATAAATTATTAACTTATAAAACAAGTCTTACTAATAAGACAAACTCTTATAATGTCACCCTTGCGTCCATCTGTTAGAATATTATTGAAGTACAGTAGTGTTTAAAACATATGAAACGTAGAGGAGACTAAATGTTGGGATTCAGGTGCCAGAATCACAACCATATAATAAGTATACCGATATATTGTCCTATACAAACATATCGATGTACCGATGACCCTGGAAACGAATATTATTTCAATTTAAAAAAAATTCATATGAATTTTAAAACGCATTCGCATGTAATGACAAAATGCAATTTAGCATAAATTGCATTTCGTTATCAGCCATGTACTTCATTCAAACATTATACCTACCTCCATGACATGTAATGGGATCCAATTTTCGTATATTAAATGTTTGTTTTTTCTTTTTCACGGACGACCGTGGGAAAGCAAAGGAATAAGCAAAAAAGCGTCTTTTGAATGTGGATTCACCTGGGCGAAATAATCACCACCCTCTAGGAGTTTTTTTGGAACCGCCGCGCCGGGGAGTTGCCTTTTTACCCCGTCTGGAGCGACCAGGCGCATTTTTTAACCAAAAATAAAAATATTGTATCCGATTCTTATCTAATTGAGAATTTGTGAAAGAAAATCATTTTTAACAAATAATACCGAATATTGTACCGGAATCTTATTTTTAACCAATTAAAGAGAAATTGTGAAAAAAATCATTTTTAATCAAAAAATACCGAATCTTGTACTGGCATCTTAATTTTAAACAAATTATTGAGAAATTGTCTAAGTGAACAAGTTTCAACCCAAAGCACTGAATATTGTGTCAGTAATTTAATTCCGAAATAAATAGAAGAAAATAGTGTTGAAGTCTAGCGTTCAAACAATCTTGCTCACTCACATTTCATGCAATGACTCTCCATCTCACTCAAACTTGAAACTTAAAGTTATGGTCTTACGGCAAGCTTTGGGTACACTAGAATCATTTTTAGTAGGTGCATAGAAATTTTTCGAACTGGGTTTCTTGAAGAAAAAAAATGTGTTTTCCATAATTTAAGAAATAATGTGGCAAGTGCTATACCATTTTCGAATCCTTGTTAAATGCGTCAACTTTTAAAGTTACTTGCCAAACTGGCGTAGTACATTTTTTTTTTTCATTACAGTCAGTTAAAGTTGGATGAAATATTAATTTTCTATTCTTGCTTCGGCAAAATGTGACATTCTCTTCAAAGCTGGAGCAGTTGGCTTAGAATTTAAAACAACAGGTTACATAAGCATTATTCAGAATTACATAAAAAAAATAAAATTGAAAAAAATTAAAGATTTGTAGCAACAGGAGCTAAAAAACCATCACTGTTATGATTTGGACTTTCACCCGATTCCGGCTTGACGTCGACTTACGGGACACCTTGTATATGTATATAAAAAATTTGTTTTTTTTTGGCAAGTTGATATTTCCGTATTTTTTTGACAACTTCAAATTTATTATATTGAGTAATAAAGATTGTTGACTCTACTTTTGATATATCCCAACTTATACCACTCCTAGCAGTCGATCTTCAGCTTGCCTGCTGCAATATGTATATAGCTAAAATAGGACAATTATAATTAAGAAGCAAGCGTTTTTATTTATTTTCGCGTATATATCTTATTTTTTGTTTCATAATCATTTTGTTTCATTTTCAACCCAATTCTACAACTTATACCAAATTAACAAGTCATGACAGAGGAAAACAAATCTTTCGACGAGCTTTGCTTGGCACAAATCGCAAAAACTGCACAAATCAGACAAATCCTAGAAGAATATCATAAGGCCAATAAAGGGAAAAGTACTTCAGATTTCACATCGGGAAACTCCCAAAAATAGAATACCTGTGGGCTTCATTAGACGAGGCGGAAATCTTGCCTCAAGATCATGATTGCGACGAAACGCATGACACAATAATTTGTAACGTATTTACTAGTGTTCCAGCGGATTTTTGTACAATTTCTTAATATTGAGTTATCACAGCAAGTTCAGATTAGATTTAAATGCACCTAAATTCGGTCGACTGGCTGATCATTGATATAGTTCTAGTGTGGAATCCTGATTGCGCGAGACCGATTCGCACTTGACCGAATTATCTTTTTTATTCGATTTATTCTCAATTTCTTAAGACTAATTTTAAATTATGTTCCGTGACGTGGGTCAAATATGCCCGAGTAAAATTTTTTACAACAAAACATGAATTGCGGTCGACTTTGACCAATGCACAAAACTTCAAGGAAAGAAATTTCCAGTAAAATTCTAAGAAAAAATTGTGACCCCCTTCAACTAGTCTATGCAACGTTGATTTTAAATTCGAGAAAAGCGTTGCAGCTTGCATATTTTTGTTCTACTTGTCCGGCCTTTGTATGGCCTTACATACAATCTGCGAAGATTCCATACTTTCCCCATCTCCTTCCTGCCATACTGTGCTTTGCATCATAGGGTATCCCCTGAACTTGGCTTAATAAAATATATGTATTTCTGATATCAACAATAGAAAATAACAACTAATGAAAGTTATTTAATAAATAGTGCATATAAAAAGTTTTAAATTCTTGTATTAAAAAATTGTGCGTAAAATTTATATCCAAATTGAATAAATTTACAACAATGCCATCAATTTGATTAAAATTCTTATCTCATGTGATCAAAAGTGAATTCTTCACACAATTTCAAATTAATCTTCCCGCACAGAATTATATTTATAAAAATAAAAAACAAAAAAAAGAGAACACAAAAAATAATAACTAAATAAAAATTACAAAAAACCATAAGACTTGAGAAGTTAAGCGGAAAATTTAACGCTAAAAATCATAAAATTTCCGCATCACAAAGCAGACAGATTGTTTAAAGGAAATTTATTTCATTGCTATTCATTGCCCCCTTGGCAGCAATCCGTTTGTTTCTGAATGGAGCACTTCTCTAAAACTTTTATATCCTTTAGCGTTGCCATTTGACGTACCCCTTTGTCAGGATGAAATATATACGCTGTAATGGATAAAATAAGGAAGTCAACGACTTCTGGTGGAACTGTAAGTATTGTAAGTACTTATGTATATATATGTATGTATTATATGTACAGTACTTATAAACCTCTGTACTTGGGAATACTTACCTCATACCAATACCTGTAGTGCTCCTCTTCCTTTGGCTCCTGCATCATCATGCTCCTTCCTTTCTATACTACAGAACTCTGTCTGCAGTGATAATTTTCCCTATCATTTCGATTCTGTCTTGTTTTGTTTGTTTTTTGTTTCATTCGATGGCAGTTGGAAAACACTTTGCTTACAAAGAACTGTATCGTCAGGTGGTAGTAAATATACAATTTGACTTAAATTAGACACATTACGCTGTGAAATGGTAGACCTAAGAGATTTGTAAAGTTCCTTGGAATTTGTGATACTTTCGTATGACTGGAATTTAGGAGAAATCGGTTTCGTTGGTGGAACAGAATGTGATTTCAGTCTACTTAGAATGTTTAATATGTGTGTGAATTGAACAAGTCATTGTATTTATCTTTTTATAACAGCTGGCAAATTTATTGGTTGGAGCTTTTCAAATTTGAGAATGGGGATAAACGTGTATTTAGATTAAGATTATTGACCGGAATTAATGGTCTTTGTGCTGTAGCTATTTATTGATTTTTTTTTAACCACTTTCTTTTATAGTTACTTCCTAGTAGTCTTACTCTTTCTAAAAAGAGCTGTACATTTTTGACTGAAATTACTTCGGTAGGCTTTAGAAAGTGTAATTCATTTGGCTAAGTCATTAAAATGAAATGGCGCAGGATATCGTGTAGCTATGTGTCCAAACGGGAGACTAACTACGAATCGTTGCGACGGAGTCGTGGTGCACCAATTTTATCCACCGCCGCCCTGTTAGTTTATCCACGGGACGTCCGTCAGGTCTGGTACTAAAGGATTTCATTCAGTACGAATTGTAGGTGAGTCTATTTTGTTTAGAAGGTTGTTAATATGTGTGGTCCAACTTCTGATGGATGTCCGCCTGAATCGAGATGTGGTGGATTTTATTAAAATAGGTATGAAAAAAAATATATACATAAGTTCAATAATATTAAATTAAACGGGCGCAACGCGGTGTTAATCCGCAAACGTCTGTACTATCGTTACTCTATAACATCTGATGGTACGCAATAATCCAGAGAAGGATTTTGGGAAGAAATCTGGTGTGTCATGTCACCAAAGCTTATGAACCGTCTTCATTGTTCCTGGTGAGATCAAGGGGTTCTTTCTTTGGTGCATATATGAGTATATGATTATGTCCGTTGTATAAATAATGTATATTCTTGGAATATAAATGATCTGTGCTTGAGAAAATGAATTCGGTATGTTACGTCCCGGAAAATGTAACATTTATGGGTAGTGGGGCGTTCTTAGACGGTACTAGGAAGGCCCGATGTTTGTTAGTGTTAGTATAGATAAGGGAGATGATTGGGGATACCGTGCAGGCTAACTATTGGCAATACCGTACGACGTTTCATTCCAGCCACGGTAATCTTCAGCGGTGTTCCTAATACTATATGGGGAATGGGTTTGTGTGCCCGTTTTGTGTTAATAGAAACACGAACTATGTGCTGTGTAAATTACCCTAATTGCTAAGCTATATTTCATTGGGTTGTGGAGGTTAGTTTAGTGAGAGTATTTCCTATGATAAATCATGGTGCTGTTTAGTATGTGAGAGTGCATTATATGGATTCACAGCGGTTTTATCTTTATTATATATATGGAGTAGAAGCGTGTGGTATTCTCGGTAAGTATGCTTATGTAATAAATATATCTTATAGAATGAAATGAAATGGAATGTAAAATATATTAATAATAATTTTTATATATATATATATATATATATATATGGTATGTTAAAAATGCTGTTTTTCTCACGAGTATTTTTACGTTTATGTAGTGGAGGGAGAGGGAGTATTCTGCTTTATTTTGTGTCGTTGTTATGGGGCCTCCTTTTGGTGAGGGGATGTATATGTGGCTATCGCCCTATCTGTCGTATTTCGATTCCCGAAACATGGGTATTCGTTTAGAATATGTTTAAAGGTTGTTTCTATCACTCTGTATGCAGGTATCACTTGTTAACGAGTGTGTATCTTGAACTGTTCTTCTAGGGCTATTATGTGATGAGATTTTCAACTATATGTCACTATATATATATCCAATATTAATTATATACAATAATAACAATTTTTCTTTATATAACCGAAATCAATCGCTTTTGTCTTTTATTTGTGTATCAGATTTTTATTTTCGTCTCTTCCCTATTTTTACATCCCACAAAATAACTAGACCCAGACATGACAAACGAAAACGTATTTTTTCACGAGCTTTGCTTCTCACAAATACAAAAAAATAAAGAAATCAGAAAAATATTAAAGGAATACCACAGTACTAACAAAAAATACAGAACTCCAGAATTAGTTTCCGAAAAGATCAAAAAATTAGAAAAGTACTGGACAGACTTTGAAGAAACAGAATCCATTATCCAAAGACATAAAGATTTCGACGAAACTCATGAATAATTTAATCAATCATGCTCTGATAAGACAGAGGATTGGTACAACCTAATCAAAGCAACACTGTCTGATAGATTGAAATCAATTTCTAGCCATGCGGATAACGAAAACAACCCATTTTATTTCCCTGCCCCCAAAATTTCACAAAAGAGTACCAATACGAAAGCTATGCAGGAATGTGGAGACCAGGATCAGTCTAATGCAATACGATTTAGACTGCAAGAAGATAGATACAAATCTATAACACATATTATCCAGTCTATCAATCTTAATTCACTACCAACTGCAAGCCAGACATATTTAACTCAAAAACTACATTCGCTGCATAGGTATTGGGATGATTTCAAAACAACTCATATTGAAATAATTTCAAATGCTGGCCCCGAAAATAAAGGCAGCGAATACTTCACGGAAGATATTTATATTAATATGGAAACATCATATTCAGATACTATAATCGCACTTCAGGAACAGCTATATTCGCGATTTCAAGGGTTACCAAATACTACAAATGATTTAACAAATCATCACCATAATGTATCTTTTAGAGACCAGTCGCATTTCTCCTTATCAGACGCAAGGTCATTAAGCCCAAATTTTAGTGGAAATTCTAAGGATTTCCTCAAATTTATTTCTAGTTGCGATGACATGTACGCAACAGCATCGACGGTGAGCGAAAAACACTCCCTCCTTAGCTTAATAAGGTGCAAATTATCTGCAGAGGCGTATGATGTATATAGGTACAATCAAATATCAGATTGGTCTGAATTAAAATCTCGATTAACTCAATCCTTCGAAATCAAAACCGCTAGATCCACCCTACAGTCTCAATTAAATAATTCAAGACAAGGTAGAGAGGAAAGTGTAAAAGACTTTCTTCAAAGATTAAATACAACACTGTCCAAGTTAAATGAAGCAACACATTCCTATACAACGGACAAGGTGCTCCTACGGTCTTTGTTAAAAGATAATGAGTGTCAGGCTGATTATAGGGAATCAAGGTTGTAGCCGCCAAGACACACTTCCGGATGACGGCCAAAGACCTGACGCCCTTCCGGTTTCAAAGGTGATATCAGGGTCAAGGTCGAGCCCACGTGTAAATGTTTTTTCTCAAGCCGCCCTAGCATTCTGGGTAAAACGCTCAACCTCCCGATTAGGAGCTCGCTTTAGTGGGCAAATATTATTCGGGAGCTCTGGACTTAGTAGGGAAATTGAATAAAAAGAATACCATAGAATAGAGTAATGTCCCGATGGTAGAGTATCCGTTGTCCCACTCATAATATACCGCTTGTTATCATATGGACTCAATGCAATCTTCTTTTGGTTGATCGTGTAGACATTATGGTTATGCGATCGTATGGAGCTCTGATTAGCAGTTAATACTTGCTTGTTATTCAAACATTCGACATAGTCTTTGAAATTGATATGCCTCTGGACTACATTAGCCTTTTCTCCTTTTGCTTTCTTTACAGTTTTACCATCGTTTATATGCAGACTGTACATTTTCGAGCGCAAGACAAGAAATTCGCTCATGATTTTCCCATTCAGCTCATCCTTCATTAGACCAGGAATGTTTTTATTCATGAGCGGTAAATTGAATTGATTATCTTCTGGGTAATCACTTGTATCAAATTTGTTTATATTTTCGACCACAAACTCATACTGATCCATCCGTTGCATCAGCTCTTGCCCAAGCCCAGCTTACAAGGTGCTCATAGCATTTTGACTCGACTTTCTTAATATTTTTATATAATTTTAAAAAGTTATAGCATTTTTGAATTTGTTTCTTACGCTCATCGAGAAAAATGTTATTATATTCTCTTATAAGCTCCTCAATATTCATCTCAACAGTCTCACATTTAAGAAGACACTAACCACTAACCAAATTCTCATGCAATTCGTTTTGGGTAAAGCTATAGCCTATATCCATACAGTATAAGGTCATCCTATTCTAGGTTCCTGGACATATGGATATCTAGAGTAATGAAGCAGCCGATGAGCTATGTGAAAAAGGTTCTCAAATGGATATCTCTGCACTACTATCATTTATTTGAGGATCCCATTCGAAATTTTAAAAAGAGCGATTACCAGGGAAACCTGTGAAAAATCAAGTCTCCTGTGGTTCAATAGAGACACCCGGATTTTTTATAAAATTTCTTCTGCCTGTTATATTTTGTATGGAACATACTCTTACCAGATTCTTATACAATTTTCTTCTGCTTATTAGATTTTTTTTTATAGAACATACTGTTACCAAATTCTTATAAACTTGCATTTTGTTGCCATCTAGAACATCGCATTCTTTCATCAAAGCTTTAAATTTAACCCCCTCTCAACCTGATAAGGAAGTACTCCATTATCGCAGCAGTTTCACGTGATCTATTTTCAGATATATATTCACCCAGCCCAGCTAAACACATGATGACCCCTGACAGCCAGAGCATATAAAGCAAACAACTGATAACAACAAGCTCCAAGCTGGCAAGTACACGATTGCATATTGTCGCTAAAGCTCTCATCCACCAAGTATACATACCAGCCCAACACGAACATGATAATTCCAGGCAGCCATAGCATATAAATCAAACAACTGATAACACACAGCTCCAAGCTGGCATATAAGCGATCATATATACCTCAAGCATGTATGTTAGAGCGAGGCAGATGTTGTGTGTTATAGCGAGATGGTTGAAAGGTATGGTATTCACTAAAACTTCCTACTAGATTATGCGCACCCGCCGCACATAAAATAAACTTCAAGCATCACCAAACTTAATTTATTCTCGAAATATTTGTTAATCCCAGACCTGAAAAAATAAACGAATTGTAAACAAAACCTGTGGAATTCCTCATTGACCAATATCAATAAGATAATTTCAAGCTATTATAACCACCTCAAGTATGAACACAGATTAATGTTACAGCGACACAGATGTTTTGATAGAGTCACATGGTTGAAAAGAATGGTATTCACTAAAGCTTCCTACTATATTATGCACACCCACCACACATAAAATAAACTTCGAGGACCACTAAATTTAACCCAATCTCTACCGCCACGATCTTGGCAAAAGTTAATGTCAAATTACCTGCTAAGTCATGTCATTACACCTGACAACCAAAAATTATTCTTTTACTGCTATCTTCTATCATCAAAGCTTTTAATTTAACCCACTCTTAACCTAAAGCCAACATATTCATATATATATATATATACTCATAGCATATAAAACAAACAACTGATAATACCAAGCTCCAAGCAAGCAAGTATATGACCAAATCCACCTCAAGCATATGTATTAGAGAGAGACAGATGATGAGTTAAAGTGAGATAATTGCAAAAGTAAATTTTGACTTCCATAAGAAATAACGTGAGATTTTTGATGTCGAACTCTCATCGGTAAGATTTTACATTTTCTATGAGGTGTGGCTACGCATACCACTTTCGGACTACGCTAAAAAGCTACTCTAGAAAGATTTCAAGTAGCAACAGTGACCATGCCATTACACCTGATCATAAAAAAAATTGTTAATAAGGCTTTTGCTGCACCCATACAACTACCACTAATCATCTAAGATATTCCTCAAATCAACATATCATACTACCACCTTCTTTTCTTAAACCCTTAAATTCTTCTCAATATTACGGCAGCATTACTCATCGA